>LPNX010466118.1:47712-213433 GCA_001517045.1 Pseudotsuga menziesii | reverse complement strand
TATTGTTGCATTTTGATTCTATTGGAAAGTCTAACAAATAAGGGAGGTAGGGAGGTGCTAGGGGAGACTTTATGTCTCTGTCTGCAAGTGGGTGCTTGTAGAAGTTGAAGATTAGTGTCTTCACCCAGTTGGTGCTGGGTTAAACTGGAAGTTGGTGCTTCCACCCAGTTGGTGCTGGGTTACAGTGAGAGTTGTTTCTCTCATCAAGTTGGTGCTTGCATTCAGAGGTTTCAGCCTCTTTGAGTCGGTGCTCAAATAAGAAGTAATGTACAGCCATTGAAGCCTTTGACATCATAGGAAGAAGAGGTTTTTCCCTTATGGGTTTCCTCATGAAAATATCTGTGTATCATATATGTGATTAAATGTTGTGATTGAATGCTGTGTTTTATGCTATCTGCTCTTATGTCTATAACTCTGAATTCATAGCAAAGATTGGCTGCCATAAAGTTTATTGATTCTAAGTTAAAAGAAGTGTTTTGGGTGAAAAATCTTAACTAACTGATTCCCCCCCCCCCCCATCTCAGTTAATTTATACCTGTAATAGACCATTCAAGGTTGTCATCACAATTTCTGCATTCTCCACTTCTTCATCTACTGCTTCAAGTTGTTCATTGATGGGGGAGACCCTTGTAAAGTATGACTATATGGTCTCCTCATTCTGGATCTTTACATTCTTCAACTGGTTCCTCAAAGTCATCTTTCGTTTTATGTTTTTCCCTTCAAACAGTTTGGTTAGGGCATCAAACATGGATTTAGGTGTCTTTAGGGAGGACACCTGTGGTATGAGATGATCCTTGATTGAATCAACAATAATCCTCTTAGCCATAACCAGCTTCTTCTTATGTAAGGCCTTAGCCTCATCTTCCTTTGGAATTGGAACCTCCTCATTGATGTAGGAGTCCAACTCATTTTCTTCCAAGACCAGGGATATCCTATACTTCCAGGCTCGGAATTTATCAGCTCCCTCAAGATTTTCATCAAGCTTGGTATGATGAGACATCTTAACTGAGAACCTCAAATGGAAATACAAAATATTTAGATCCTACCAGGTCAATATGTCGGATCTGGATTTTTGTAGTGTCGGTTAAGAAGCAGATTAGGGTTTGAATTTCCTGGAGTTCTGTCCAACCAAATGCTTTGATATTGATCTCTAAACTCCAATTTTGAGAAGGAGATCAATCTAGGCCTGGGATCACTCAAAAATTCCACTTCTGTGGAAAGCCCTAATTTTTGACAGTAGTGTCGGGTCAAAAACTGAAAATGCTCAGAATCAGATTCTGCTTCGACAGAAAGATGCACCCTAGGGAGGAGAGTCATCCCAACCTTCTTTTTTTTAAAATATGTGGAGAGAGATCCAAAAAATAGGAAGCCCTAGTTCCCATAGCTGCATAGTGTCTTCATCTCAGGTTAGCTCTAATACCATGTTAGATTTTTAACATTTAAGCTAGCATTATATTAGGATCTTTAATTGAGAGAATAACAAGCATAGAAATCAAATACAAGAGACAATGAACATAGTGTTTTTCCTCGGGGAAACCATAAATGGAGAAAACCCCGCAACTTCCTCAGAGATAGAATCAACACCAAAAGTAAAACCAAAAATAATAAGATGATCTCCCGACAATAGTAGCCTGTTTCTTTCTAGCCCCAGCAACTTCTTGTCCCTTGGATATGTGCTACAACTGAGTGTGAGTGAGTGTGTGATAAATAGATAGGCTCACTCTCTATTTATACTAATTCCTGACTTAACAATAACTCACTAGGGCCAAATTCACTAGGAGAGTCTAATAACCCTAGGGGCCCGCAACTATGGGGACTTTAACCCTTAATCAATAGGATGGTTACCCACAATGACTTGACATGACTTGTTTACATTATAGAAACTCCTGATCGGAACATCGGGGCATGACATGACTCAATTACATTATAAACACTTCCCGAAATAAATATCGGGGTACAATACATAAGATATACAAGTGAATACATTCCGAAGTTACAATTACATCAACAAGGGCAATCCCATGGGTCACCAAATACCATAGAACCCCAAATACCATGGGCACAAAAACATGTGCTAGACTTAAACCACATTTGACTCATTCCCAAATCAAGGTTAAGCCTAACAAACATTAGTTAAAGCTAATTATGGAAAGGAGGGCGCATATCTTGTGCATGATGGAGAATCATAAGTTTTAGATTGGAACTAGTACTAGGGAGGGAGCTAATTTTTGCATGGATAGATTTCTAGTTAGCTCCTCCTTGTCTATGCACCATGTACTGCTCTCATTAGTTTACTTGAACCTCCCATTCACTATCTTCTGCACAATAGGTGTTTTAACTTGTTATTAAAGTGTTGGGAACTTGACAAGTTTATTATTATGATGTATTGGATATCTCTTCTCTACTATTGAGGTGATAGCTCTTATCCGGAAATTTTCTTATGTGTTGTAACCATTCTTTGCAAATCTATCTATCATACTCAAAGAATTGATGGGGTTTTCATCTTCTGTGTTTGGGGGGTTTTCCCAGGGTATATCTTGTCTCTTATGGTTGATTGGTTTATCTGGATGATATATTTATGAGATTTATATGTGGATGATATATTTATGAGATTCATAGATTCCTGATATATTCATATGTGTTTGCTTTAGGAAATACATATGTGCTAAAATTGATTGATAAAAGTTTTAAAGTTCAATCTTCTTTTATTTTTCTCAAACATTCACAGTGTAGGAATTCCTAATTCATGAGTATGGATGCAATGGAAGTTTCCAAAAGCATAACCATTCATGCACATACTATACATGGAAATGCTATTCTTGTATATAACAATATTCAAGAAATATGACTGACAATAGATAGGACCACAAAATGGAATAAGTGTTATTGACTGTTTGAAATGAACAAGTACACGTGAAAGGATGAAACACCCAATATTTGAAGCATCTATATTAGACCTGGCAATCATAAAACGATTGCCACAAAAGGATAATTTGGTTCCAACATTGATCACACGTAGAGAATACGAGCAAGTTCCATACAAAGAATGGTTGTAAGAAGTTTGATATTTACTTTGCACATTCATAGGAAGGGAGAAATCATCGATATCCTCCAACAATTGGATGAACCTTGGTGTGTACTATATAGATTTTCTCTCAACCCATGAAAAGTTTTGGATATTCTAGTAGAGATGTGTTGGGTAGCATTCACATCATACTTTGGATCACTAGAAATTTCAGTTGACTGAACATAAACAAAGGGGGCCATCATTTTTGGATGAGACATATTTTTTTTGGCTTCCAACTTTAAAAAAAATGAGCATAGGGGAGTGTTCGTACATGGCTTTTCTATATCACCTATTGGATGTTTTACTGCAATGGGGGGTATTAGACTATAAACAATAGGTAACATATCATTGGTTTAATGGGTGAGTGGGACACGTCGAGGGTTCTCCTTCAACCCTTGACATTTTGAACAACCAAAAACTATAGGGCTTCCATAAAAGAGATCCAACTCATCATGAATTAGCGTCGATGAACCAGGATTGTGACTTGAAGATGGCATGCTACAATTGGCGGGGTAAAGCTGCTACCCATTTTCATCTACGAAATGCTTGTGGTATCTTTCTCCTGATAAGAGATTACGATGTTTTGAAACTGATGGAATATATTGTGCATCCAAATTCAAACCTGAATTAGGATCTTTCAATATAGAATAAATTGATATTCAAATACACATGGATAAGTAACATATTATCAAATAAATAGTTAAAATATAAATAAAACCTTAATTTACTGAAGATGGAATGAGTTGGAATATGAAAAATTGTCCAATTGATACTATAATCTTTTCTTCCTGTATTTGATCCAAATCAACAATCAATATACATCTGTANATATATATATATATATATATATACGATGAAATGTTGTAATTGGTGTGGTTGAATACTAAAAAAACATTTGAGATAAATATATAATTTTAAGTTGACGCATCAAACCACAATATTTTCAAATTAAATTGATGTCTTTAATCAAATTAGCACGCACATGTGCACTCATAACAATTTAATACACTGATGCGTGATAACAACAAACACACGATATATCAACATTCTCAAAATTCCTCATAGAATAAAATATCTGCTACATTTGATAACGGATATTTATCGATGTATTTAATGAAATAATTCATACCGATGAATTTTCATAATACATTCAAACCAGTGCGTCCCAATTTTACATGCACCACAACATGTTTTTTTTGTATTTCCTATGTATATTGTGCCACGTAGAAATTCAAACCTCCTGGTGTGTTTCATGTACACGTGCACTAGTGCATCAAGATCACAAGCACACCAAAATGCCGAAAGTATAAAAAAATGAACAACTTATTTTTTACCTAAACTGAAAAAGGGAGGAAATTTTAAACCCAAAAACTAATTATAAAAGGTATTTAAAAGAAGAAAACCTTATAATTAATTCATTCTTTTGCCAAAATTTTGAGGGGAGAGTTTCAGAAGAGAGACTTACGTGGAAGGAGTTTGGAGAAACCAGATTATTCCAAGGATCGAAATTTGTTTGGTATGGTGAATAAAACAAAACACCGCATAGTAGAAATTTCAAGTATGTAAAATATTACTATTGATCTTATTATACTATATATATTTTAACTATATTTAGAAAAAAACCTTCATGGTTTCCTTCAATGTTGCAACCCTTATTTTCTCATTACTTGTTTTCATTTAATGTGGCTGCAAAAGTTTACATTAGGGTTTAAATCCCTCTATCATTACACACTTACAATGTTTTTTAGGGAATTTAGATTTGATGAGTTTGTGATTATATATAGAAAGTGTAGGGTGATATGGGGCCACATTTTGGGTCAAATCCATAACCATGTTGATCTTGTCAAGTTTTTTTTTTCAATAAAAAATGCATGTGTTATTTTCGGTGCATTTATATCACAAGGATGCATTGGTGTGTCAAGTAATAATGAACTAGAAATCCTATGCATTCCATTATATTTTTTATTTTCTAAAAATGAAAAAAAGTTACTTGGTTCTCGGTGCCAGAACATTTCCATAACACACCAATGTGTTTATACTAATAGCACACCAATAATGGAAGGAACAATACTTTCTTAATGTTCTAAAACACTAAATACTTTTTTGTCATTTATGGTGTGCCTGTTTTGATATAATGCATCGACACGTTTTTGTATATAACACATCGAAGCATTTTATGCATTTAAGCACACATATTGTTAGATTTTTATCATTTAAGAAATATGATCTTAGGATCTTATCTGAGAGAATAGCATGCACAACAATAATCACAAGAGACAAGAGACACAAAGAATTTTCCTTTGGGAAACCATAAATAAGAAAACCCCACAACTTCCTCAGAGATAGAATGAGTACCAGTAGCAAAAGTAAAACCCGAAAACATAAAGATGATCTCCGACAGCTGATCTCTCTCACTTGTGCCAACACTTCCTCTCTCACTCATGTGCCCCAGTTGAGTGAGAGTATGTTACAAATAGATAGGCTCACTCTCTATTTATACTAATTTCTGACTTGAGAATTACTTACCAGGGCCGACTTCTCTAGGAGAGTCTAATAACCCTAGTGCCCCTCAACTCTGGGGACTTTGCCCCCCGATCAACAAGTAGGGTTATCCTCGACTCAATTGTGGGGACTATTTCCCCGACTTACAACAGAGGGTTAACCTTAATGACTTTACATGACTTTATTATATTAATGACTCTCCCGATAGGAACATCGGGGTACAATGAAATATAAATGATTCTCTCTATACGAACATCAGGGTACAATATAAGATATACAAGTGAATACATTCCGAAGTTACAAATACATCAACACCTATATCATACTTGTTTTCTACTTTGAAAATGTGTATTTTATGTGTAATATATATATAGCTTATGTATTTAATGGCATAGGTTGTTTATTGATATAAAATGCATGGTATGAGTTCCACGAAGAACAATTTTAGTCAGCATGATGGGAGCACATCCATAATTACAAAGAAGGAAAGTGCTTTTTAATTTCTCTATTAAATTAATTTGTTTAAATTATTTTTAAATCTAACTAATATATTTTGGTTAATGTGTGACATGCAGAGCTAAAAAATGAGGAAGCTCGATAAATTTCTTACCAATATAAGTCCAGAAGAGCATAAAAAATTGATGGAAAAGTTGTAGAGGGCGTTGATTAAGCTGTCATTGATGCCAATGATGTCTGTTCATTGATGCCAATGTTGATTTCTTGGGTCCCATTTTGTATCTCTTCATGGTTAGTGTTTAGTTTGTGTCAAAGGATCCCTTTTGACCTTGTCCAAGCCTAAGCTTGAAGCCCTTGGAGGCCTTGGAACAATGACAAAATCCCAGGTTACCCATTGACTTGTTCAAGTTTCCCTAAGTTGTATCTTAGTCCCATTTGAGTCCATTGTCGAGTTCCTTACTCCTGATTGATCTTTGGTTACTGGTATTTGTGCTTCTTGTTATGCTTGTACTTGTTTTTATCTCTTAATTGGTTGTTGGATGGATGATGTTGATCATGTGTGTAAAGTCCTCGATGTGTTGATGGTGAATCCCATTGCTTGCATTGGATGGTCTTGAGGTTGTTAAGCTCTTGTGGGGTCCTTGAGTCCATAATCTTAGATCTTGATCCTCTTGCATGTGGTGACCTAGGTATTGGAACCCACACTTATGGTGGTATCTTGGAACCCATTATTATGGGGTCTTTGGTGTCCTTGAAATTTTAGTTCTTGAACCCACATATATGATGTTTTAATGTCCCTTGGATTCTATATGGTCATCGACATGTAGTAGCCTTGTGATCATGCATATGAAGTCCATAAAGTGTTGGAAACTAGTGGTGAGGACTTTGTACCCCTCTTTTGGGGTGTTGGTACTCTTATGGTAATGAATATATATGGTGGAACCATTTGACATGTTTTTAATGATACAGAGACATTGAACATGATGATGTTGAATCCCTTGAAATCCTTGAATCCATATTGTAGAATAATGATGATATTCTTGAAAAAGTCTTTGTTCCCACTCGATTGGTGGTGTTGGGGTCCTTGATACACTTGATATGATGAGTATATGATGGATCCCTCCTCTTTTTTAATGGGAATTCTGTGGATGTTAATACCATAGAATCCCTCATTCCCTTTATGATGTCCATTGAAGCCTTTTTCCTTGGAATGTATGCATAAGGTAGCGGTATTTGACACCTTTATGTGTGGAGTCTTGATGTCCTATAAAAAATGAAAATATTAAGAATTTTCGAATAAACCCATCATATGGAGATAATAATCATCAAGAATTTTTTTTTGATATGTGGAGCATATTCTAACTCCTTACGGTTGAAGAGATATGAATTTTTGAAGTTGGTGTACCCCACATTTTTGGGTGAGCTCACCAAACAAAAGAGAATTTAATTATTTGTAATTTTGAATTGCATGTCGGCACAAGGTAATAAATTTTCTCCACAACCTATTTAAATAGAATATCAAACATTTCATTTGTTCATCATCAATTCTCTTGGGAATTTTGCAACTCTTGGAGAAAAATGAGAAATTTTGTGGCAGAGAAATTTATGGGCATGCTCACTAAAATTGGCATAACCTTTCACATACGGAATCAAAAATACAAAATTATTGGCTCGTTGGAAAGATTGTTTATACAAGGACTATGTGATGAAATGATCTAGAGTTTCTTTTTGTTTGTCTACTATTTATTTATATTATTATCTTCAAAAATCTATGGCTCATGCTTCTGGGTTTCTCTTATGATGGCACATGTTTCTCATGGATAGAGTTCATCTTTGATCATAGTATGTGAGCCTATATATTGGTATATATTTTTGAATTCATTGAATGTGTTATGAAGGCTATGGTGATGGTTATCTTGGCATATATCTTGATGTGATCTAGATCTTGATGATTATCTTGGATTTTGTTGGCATTGAGATTGGTGTTTATATTGACTGTTGTATAGTGTAGTATTGAATGAGAAGTTTACATGTAAGTAATAGATCTTGTGAGTGATTTGTTTGATCAACCTAAGTGTTTTCTTTGAAAACTAGTTTGACAAGTGTTGATCATTGTGTCTTTGACCTAAGTGGATTTGGATTGTTATTGACTGTTAATGACAACCTATGACAGTATTGTAATTGACTATTTGCTTGACATTTGATTGATTTGTTGACTTGATTTGAGTGGAGTGAAAAATTATTTTGTGTCTAATAATTAATGAGACTAGATGAGTTTGACATAGCTGGTTAAGTATTATGTTCTTGGCTGACCTTAATTGGTTGAGGTATATCATGTTTAAATATCAAGTATGCCTTGACTATGATTGAGGTTGGTTGTGGTGTCATTGGAAAACGTTTGGTTGATTGTATGTGAAGTCTCTTGGTTGCTCAAATGTGTCTCTTACTTGATGAACTAGGCCAATTAAGAGCATTGGTTAACTATCAGGGCACTTGATTAGATTAAAACAAGTATATGATTGATTTGGAACATGTACACAAGCATCTTGGTATAGGTTGGTCCAGTTGAGAAATATTGGCACTAGTTTACTTATGCGCAGTTGGTTCGACTCAGATTGGATAAGTTGTATGAGTAGTTAGTTTGACCTAGGTGGACTGATTTTAGTGTGTAGACTTATATTAACTGAGTTAGTTTATGTGAGCAACAGATTGATTGGTACATCTTGATTGGACATGTTCATTGTACAGGTTGATGAGAAGTGTGATACAATTGACAATGATCAGTTGATGATTAGTGATCACATGATGAGTAGTGGTTGTGTAGTGTGGTACAGATTGTGTAGTGTAGTACATGTGTTGATTTGCAGGTCTGTAGGATCAGTGTGGTTTTGGTTCAACAGTTTCTATCTTCATATCAGGGTGGCATGATGAGGCAAGGAAAGGGGGTTGTAGCCTCCTTCTGGTTGTAGCCGGAGAACTAGGGAGTTGTAGCTTCCTTTAGGTTGTAGCCTATAAATCAAGGGGTTGTATCCTCCTTCTAGTTGTAGCTAGAGAACCAAAGTCATTGTAATAAGGGGTTTTTTTCCTGCTTCCAGTTATTTCTGGAAAACTATTATAAAGGCTTCCATTGTATTTCCCCTAGGACTTGGGTTTCCACATAAAATATGGTGTTCTATGTTTCATTCTATGCTTCTAATGTGATGATGATATGATGATGATATAGTGATAATGTGATAATGCATAATATTGAATAAGTTGTTGATTGTTAATAAAAGTGAAAAAATAATAGAAGGTGTGCACACTGATTAATGTGTGACATGTAGAGCTAAAAAATGAGGAAGATTGATCATATTCTTACCAATCTAAGTCCCAAAGAGCATAAAACATTGATGGAAAAGTTGCAGAGGGATGAATCATGTGAATAAAAAATAAGTCAATATGAATTATTTCTTCAAATTTGAGTAATATTGTACTTAATAATATTCACTCATATGTTTTCAATAATCTAATTCACATATGTGAATTTAAGGGGATGACAGGAACATAAGTCACATGTCATCATAAGAAAAATAATTATGGAATATGAAAATGATAATGAATTGATCCTTAGCTCATATGGAATGGTGCCGGAAGTTAATAGAATGAGAAAGACTTTTAAATACTATGAGAGATATAGTGGAAAGAATGTATGGACATACTTTTCGCTTACAATATAGAAATCGATCAAGTGATTCGAAGAATAAGGTCAAATGTAAACTACAAGATGTGTTTCCAAATCAATGGTAAATGAAACCTGTCAGACTTGCAATAGCAAACACATACAACAACAAAAAAGAATCATTAAAAAATTAATATTCCTAAACATGTTTATGTACAATATCTACCTGTAAATACTACAAAACATCACTCCTTTAATAATTTTAATTCTTCTGTATTTATTTTTCATATCAATATAAAAATAGTTTAATGTCATTTCACATTTCTAGGAAGATTATGAAAATCCCAAAGGATGAACGATGTGATATGCAAAATGTGCCAATAGGGATGTATAAAAAAGTGTACAAGGAAATGGACATAATTTCATTGCAAGAGGATCCAACTCAACAACAACATGCTTCAAATGTATGAAATCATTGATTTTTTGGATTACATACATCTCATTAATTAATTCAACATTAAATATTAATTTTCAATTGTTTGTTGCAGAAAAGAAAAGAAAATCGAACCCATTCAACACACAAGACATGGAAACAAGTAAAAAGGGGGTTGATATCAAAGTTTGTGAGTATTCTTGATTTCCTTATAGAAAATAAATTTTTCATCATGGTTGTGATATTTATATTTTATTTTCATTATCCATCGTTGGATGTCTTGAAAGATGTGTTAACATACAAAGACGAGCCATCAAAAGAATTAATTGACATTGGGTTAAGTAAGGGTTGTGAGTATATGTTGGCATATCAAAAATTAATTGTGGATTTTGTAAGTATCTATGATGTTTTACTTCTCTCATTTTACAAGTAATAGAACAACAAAAATCATAAATGTTAAATCTATGATTTCTTGCGAGGTATAAAACTTGTAGGAAACCAAATGCGGAGTGAAGTGAACAAAATAGTTGTTGATACATGGCAAGATACATGGTTTTAAAAGCATGTGTGACACTCATGACACAATTATTTCTCTGGTATGTTGAATTTCAATTACCTTTCATGTATAATATCTATTTTAGTTTTCATTATTCCCAACAATGTAGATACACTCAATTCACTTTATTTTTATGTTTTCAAATGGAAGAACAAGAACATAAAAAAATTGAGCTAATAAATAAAACATTTGTCCAAATAACCCAATTGATGCAAGTGGCTCAAGCACTGATAACAGTTCCAACAAAGAATGATGATCCATATTTGTTTTTCATGTTAATGCAAGCTGTTGTATATTTTGAAATAATTGTCTATGAAAATTAGACATTTTGTATAATGTGCTAGACATAATGTCTGAATTAAAAGACAACAAGTTACCAATAAGTGTAATAATTACATGCATGTTGGCATTTTGATTATTGTTGTATCTATGTTGTCCTATTTTGTATGACAAAGGCCCTATTATTGATATATAATAAAATATTTTTTTTTAATATTGCATTCTCCAATGTTATTGTCAAATGTTACATTTGAAATGATACATTTATAATTAAATGTATGGATGATTAAAATACTATAAAAAATATTTCAATTTCCAATGAATAATGGAATAAAAAAAAAATACAATATAGATATTTCACTGCAATGTCAATAGCCTCTATTCAAAGAAGAAAATGCAGTGCTTTTGGTACTTGATGTCACAACAATGTGTTTATATAAATGATACACCCAGTACTCCAACGTAAATTAAACGTACCATTAAATTTAAAATATAAAACAGTCTATGTCTCAGTCCCATTTACTGGTGTGTTTTTTTGTAATCGCACTAATCCATTTTAATTGTTTATATGCACCGGAGTTTTTAGAGCTTTTATGGACTATTTTTTTTTAGTTAATCGCAATGGTGGGTTTGAATTATTTAAATGCACTGAGTCATTTCAATATTTTGTCCACACCAATGCTTATTATGATGTATGTACCGGGGCACTATTATAAATAAACAACACCAATACAATTTACAAATATTAAAACTTTTGGGTGCATATGACGTAAAGTATTGCATCAGTGTGTTTTTGTTGTATGTAAGCACCAGTGCATATAATCTATACATAATAACCATTGAGGCGTTGAAATTTGGAAGTCTCTAGTGCTCGATTTGTTTGAATGCACATGTATATATTATTTATATCATACAACACTAGTGCATTTTATTATGATACGATGCCTACTTTCAACAAAGCGCATGACCGAAAAAACATCTGCTAAAACCTCAGGCTGCCAAATTTTTCTAGTTATAAAATATATTCATAATAACTTTCATTAAAACATCTGTTACCATTGGTGGAGGTTGTAGCTGAGGTTTTTTGACAATTTTTTTTAATCTTGTAACACTAAAAAAATTTGGTATGACCTCTTCTACATGCTTGTTTCCTGGTATTGCATGTGTTTTGAACATCCATTGTCAATGTACTAGTGGTTCCCTTTATCTTAAGCATCCACATTCTTTCTTCTTATGTTCCTTTTGATTCCAAGCCTTAGAGATCCTTGTTTATGTTTGCAAATTTATTCTCTATTTTTCTTAGAAGATCCCACTATGATGCTTCTATAGTAATGAGATATGTGCCCATATTTATTACACTTATAACATTCAATACCATAATCAATTAAGGGAGTAGATGTTTTGTAGTTTCTATCAAAAAATCCATGAGCACTTCTGTTTTGTTGTTAACATAGTCATGCTTCGAATTTTTATAATGATCTCTATATATATTTCACACATGATCACTTATTTCATAATATCTACAATATGTTTCTTTATGACCAAAATTATTGCAAGAAAAACAACAACCAAAGAAGATATTTTGGTATCAATTTTTGAAAGGTCTTCTTGGTGGAACAAATCTTCTGAACTCATCCTTATTGCTTTTGATAGAAGAATAAGGTTGTTTTTTATCATCATTTCCTCTACTGTTGCTTTCATTGTTGATGGAGTCTTTGAGAATATTGGCATAGATTTTAGGCTTTGCTTCTTTTTCCTTGCTTGGAAATTTTTGAGGTGTCTTGTGATTCTCATCATAGCCAAGACATGTCTTGATGAATAGTGACATTTAGTGACCAAGGATTTGATTTAAAGTTTCAGTGCTCTTAAAAGTTCTATGTATTTGTGTATTTGACCTTCTAAATTTTTTTCTGAATGATACAACTTTAGACTCTAGCTTCCGAAAGATTTCTTATTTTTCCTTGAGCTGAATTCTCACTACTTCTTCTATCCTTTTTTCCTCTCCTAGTTGAGTCTTCATGCTAACAATTGTCCTTTATATTTCATCAAGATCATGAACCTTCTTTCCATATTTTTGTAGTGTCCCCTCTTCTTTATATTCATTTTCTTCAGCTTCTTTATTTCTTCTAAAGCACTAATTAGTTTAGCTTCAAGATTCACTTCTGCATCAATTTCTTCCTCTTTTGAATTTGATTTTTCTCTCTGATTGTCTTCATTTTATTCATCACTTTTTTTTTTAATCTAACTTTTCTTTTTTATTATATTCTTATTCTTTATCAGTAGAATTTGTATCAATTTATTCATAAAATATTATGTACCTTGTCCCTAATCTCTTTAGTTGATGTCCATTGCATTTCCTTTTCAAAAAATCAAGGTTTGATAGGCCACATATGATCATATTCATTTCCTTTGTATTGTTTTCACTTGAATTCTTCCTAGTTACATATGTTAAAGGAGTGGTTGGAGATGTATAACTTATCATGACTAAATCCCATATATCTAAACCAAGGATCATAAAATATGTCTTCATTTCTATATTCTAGACTAAATAGTTTTATCCATCAAACAAATTATCTTTTCCCAAGAAGAGACCTTTCTCATTGGTATTCTCTTCATTTTCTGCATATCGACACTTGGGAACAAAATGTCCTATTTTACCACAGCTACGAAAAAAGGTTAGTCTACCTATTAATTTTCTTGAACCCCTTTATTTATCTTTGTCTTCATCAAACTTGGTTTTAATTTCCACATGTTCTCGTCAACTCTTCCCTATAATGGTTAAGTTATTTTTGAAGAAACCTACTCTAATACAAATTATTGAACTTATGTGTATACTGAAGGGGTGAGAATGAATTAGTACAATATGTTTTTTTCTCTTTTTAAACATTCATCAATCATTCATTTACATTGAAATAGTAAATACACATAAATTAAAATCACAGTGCACAAAATTTAATGTGGAAACCCTTTTGAGATTAAACCACAAAAACGTATCTTTGTATATTCATGTTGGACCCAACCAACTATTACAAAGTTTGTTAGCAACAACTTACTAGAGACACATATCCCCTCGAATTATCACCAACTCAACAATATGTATGCACTAACCTACTAGAGACACCAATCTCCTCATCTGAGCACCAACTCAATAATATGTAGGCACAAACCTACTAGAGGCACCAATTTTCTCCAACGAGAACCAACTCAGTAATATGTAGGAATAAACCTATTGAAGAATAAGGTGTGATAATGAATACATAATCAACTCAATGATTACATCATATTTTTTTTCAATCGATTTATAACTTTCCTTAGATATGCTCGATAATCTACTTCAAATCTAACTCATATATGCTCCATAATCTGCTTCAAATATTCTTCATAACCCGCCTAATATATTCTCCATAGTATACTACAAATATTCCTTATATATTTCCTCAAATATACTCCATAATTTGGTTCAAATATACTTCATTGTCCATTGTAATATTATCTTCAAACTAGTTCGAAAATATGGCATGGTCACTTTCTACATGAGCCTCATCCACAAAAGAACCCTTAGGAGATCTTCCAAGATCACATCTCAAATGAAACCATAAAAGACTCTTCCCAACATTGAAAGATCCATCCAAGATGAATAGATCACATATTCAAGCCTTCCTCTTCCATAAGTGTGCATCCTCCTCCTTAGAGAACCTTAGAAAAATATTAGAAAAAAATTCAAGAAAACAACTTCAATTATCTAAGAAAATCCTCAAGAGAACATCTTCAAAAGGACTCTCTCTATTCTCTCTATAATTGTGCACTAAAGAGAGGAATTCGAGTGATGATGACATAATAAAATGAGGGTGGTGCTCTTCTTATTTATACATTTCTGGGGTGCTTTTAGGGAATCCTTCTTATTTTTGGGTCAACCTCTTTCCAGGAAGCCACAAGGTGGTGTTTATCCCTTAATTCCCCTTTATTTATTTACAAGGTGGGAAAATACCTTATATTCAATGTATTTAAGTCCAATAAACCCCTCTCTTTTGAAGGGGCATGGTTATGCTTTCTCCTCATTATTGCAAGGTCGTGTCCTCATTTTCTTGCAAAGTGATCCCATTGTGTGTTTCTTCATATTTATTTTCTTTTGTTTCCTCCATAAGTGGGGAAGTGGGGTATTTATTTAGATATCATGATTAGCTTGTCTCCTTACTGTTGCATGTGTCCTTTTTCTCCCACAAGGTGGTCCCAATGTGTATTTTCTTCATATTTATTTGTTTTTCTTGCCTTTGCAAGTGGGTAAGTGGGGTGCACATTATTTCCTTACTTTGGACATCATCATTATATCCAATCTCCTATTTTATTTTGAATTTCATAATTCTAAAGTCTTGATGGAAACATGAATTCCATAAACAAGCTAAGAATCTAAGCACACAATTAACCTCAGTGGGAATTACAGAGAATTAGCATAAGGAGAGAAGAAGAGGAATTAATGAACACACATTAATGAATGATAAATAAATGATAATTGATATTATTACAATGGTAATACATCCTTATAATGGAAAACATATTTTTATGGGGACAACTCATAAATCTCAAAAAGGACGACTTACCAAAATATAGCAAACCCCCATAGGTGGCTAAAGCACATCCCAAATCTGTCAAGGACCTCACAAATTAGAAAAAGCATGAGTGAGTTCTCAAGGGAGATGTAAAAACATGCCAATCCTAGAAATGGAGAGAAATTCATGAAGGATGGGTTGGAAACAAAAGAACCCAGTTTCCTAGTTAACTAGCTTTACCTTGTCCACATAAAAGTAGGATAAAGCAGAATAAAGCAGAATCTGTTGTAAAGCACTTTTTACTAATTATGGATGTCCATAAAGTGGTCAATATCAACCCAGAATAATAAATAAAGAATCCCTCGAGTATAGATGGCATGTGTTGACTTTAAGGAGCAAGTGGATGCCAACTAATTAAGCTAGTGGGTAGATAATTAATCAAATAATGATTAATTATTGTATCCTAAGTATTGAGTGGGTTTAATATATTCCAACACCCCCCTATAAGTCTAACTTTATGATGGTATGTCAAAAAAATATAGATGCATATGGATGCATATTGGTCCCGACAACAAGGCTATGGTCACCCTTTAACAATTACTATGTCCAAAAAGTAGAGGAAAGAGGAAAAACCACATGGGGAAAATACTCACTCAAGATAGGACATGAGAGGAAAACCAAAAAGTGTTGTTGATGTTGTCCCAAACTCAATGTTGATGTCTGGAGGAATATTCTTCTTGGGAAGAAGGGAAATCTGCTCACCTGGATCAAATATATTTACAGGATGGAAACTAGGACCATGCAGAACAACTGAGATCCAATGATGTGAAATCTCTTGAGAGTTGTAATCAAATCCAAGATGATATTATGACTTGAAATTCGAACCAATAGAGATGAAATCAGCTCTAGATAGGTGAAATAACTGTCCAAGCGAATGTATAATTCCTCCCACATCATTTACACAGAGAGGATATGTGTAAGTGGTCATGTAGGAACAGAGAGAAGACATATGATCAAAGAGTGCGAATTCATGGGCTCCATGAGTTGATATAGATTCTAAAGAATCCAAAAGATCACATATAATCATATCAGTAGAGTCATTGGAATAGACTGATAATGAATCCTCTGTAGTAGAAGTATGAAAGGACGAAGGAAGGAGATGTTCAAAATCTTCAAAGAGGCTCTGAGTATTGATGCTAAGAACAAATGTGGAGATGGAAAAGCACATGAGATCAAGTATGGTAAGTGGAAAGACACTATTAGGACTTGATATGGCTAAGAAAAGATCCTGAAAATCACTGGGTTGTGCACCATCAATGAGATATGTATGCGCAAAGTGTGAAGGATATGGCACATAGATCTCAGAATCTAATATAAAAGACATAGAGAATAATGAATGTGTGAGTGAATCATCATCAATAACAATAGAATCTCCATATGTCACTTATTTTTCATCATCAGTATCTTCAAGTGACAAAAAAAGATTTCTCTTCAATATTATCTTCTTCATTGAAGGAGTAAGCATTCGAATCAAAGAGGGTAACAAGAACATGAACTATATGAGAAACTTCTTCATCATAAATAACTTCATCAGAGAATGTAGAGGCCAAGAAATATTGAGAGAGAGAACAAGAGGAGATGTTGGGTTCTCTCCATGCTTCATCTTCTACTTCCTGCACACCAAAAGCTTTTTCCAAAATTTTCCAAAGCTCAAATGGATATTCAGCAAAATCTATGAGATGATGTATATTTGAAGACATTGCCAAGCACATGATTCCATAATCTCTATCACAATTATTCAACCATACAATATTCTCTTCATAAGACTCAGGTTATCTCAAAGCACCAATGGAGACATCAAAGAGACATTTCCTCTTCAAGTATGCGCTCATCTTTGGCTTCCAATCAGCATAGTTGAAAGGAGATAGTAGAGGAACTTTCGAATCCATATGAAGTTGTTGCACCTGCAAATAAACCTGCAAATCTGAAAGGAGAATTAATTGATGAGCCCCCAAATCTCTGATACCATGTCAGGGCTTTGAAGTCCTAGGCTCTTATACTATTTCATAATTCTAAAGCCTTGATGGCAACATGAATTCCATAAACAAGCTAATAATTTAAGCACACAATTAACCTCACTAGGAATTGTATAGAATTAACATAAGGAGAGAAGAAGAGGAATAAGGAGAGAAGAAGAGGAATTAATGAACACACATTAATGAATGATCAATAAATGATAATTGATATTATACATCCTTATAAAGGAAGATATATTTGTATGGAGACAACTCATAAAGCTCAAAAAGGTTGACTTACCAAAATATAGAAAGCACTTCCCAAATCTATCAAGGACCTCGTGAATTAGCAAAAGCATGAGTGAGTTTTCAAGGGAGATGGAAAAACATGCTAACCTTGGAAAATGGAGAGAAATTCATGAAGGGTGGGTTGGAAACAAAGGAACCAATTTTCCTAGTTAACTAGCTTTACCTTATCCACAACAAAGCAGGATAAAGCAGAATAAAGCAGAATCTGCTGTAAAGTTGTTTACTAATTCTAGATGTCCATAAAGTGGTCAAGATCAACCCATAATCAAAAACAAAGAATTCTTGGGGTATAGATGGAATGTGTTGACTTTAATGGATGCCAACTAATTAAGCTAGTGGGTAGATAATTAATCAAATAATTATTATTATTTTATCTTAATTATTGAGTGGGTTTAATAAATTCCAACATTGACATCAATGAAAACAATATATTCAACATTATTCTTCTTCATCTTGGACATCATCAGTATCCCTTTGTCTTTGACATCAACGCCAACAATATTTCCAACATCGATACCAAATGATGAAGTTTTATTAACCCATGTAAAGAAAAAATACATGAAACTGAATCTAAAATGCAACAATTAACAATGTCTCACAAAATGCACTGATGCATTGAAATATATGGCATAGAAATTTAGGTTTCAATATTTTCAAATAACATGTTTTTTTTAAATAATTTGTAATATCCTAGGATATTACCCCTTAATATCATTGCTATTTTTTAACTAGTTAACCTTTGTTTTAAATTATTCACTGACATTGAAAATTGATACACAATGAACACTATTTTAATATGGTTAAATGAATTTTTTTTAAACATACTTTATTTAAGAATTCAATCAATTTTAAGAATTCAAGATTGATTGGATAGAACTAGACTAAATAAAGAACCATTATACCATTAGTGGGTAAGGTAAGTCAGGGTAAGGATTCCAAGTATTAACTTAGACCTATCTCCCTCCTTAGAAAAACAAAGTGATCAAAACCTCTTCCTTAATTTTATCCATACATCCTCCCTATCATTTAGGGAAGGAAATAGAACTAAAAATAACTCTTCCTTTTTCCATAGACTTATTCGGGTGGAGAGGAAGGAGGAGGGAACACAAGAGAGAGGGTAACAAAATAATAATAACCAAGAGGCATTTGAAGGATGAATAGGGAGAAGATAAAAAATAGAAGGTAATGACTTTTTATTATGGTATGTTGTTGTGATTATCACACAACACATGAATGTTCAACTTCAATTTGGCTAAGTACAATGATGAATTTATATGATCATATTTAAGTGTTGTATGAGGTAGGTAATGTGAGCACTTGGTACTTATAAGCTAAAAGATTGGTGAAAGGTAACTTCTTGAGCTAAGTACAAACAAGTGTACCAGGGAATTTTGCCTACACACTGCTATGAGCACAAGTGTTAGGTGTGGTAATTGAATATTCTACATTGTTTGGTTGAGTGTTGAGACACCTTTTCATTTCATTTAAGAAGAAAAGATTGAAAAAAAAAGACTCTAAATCTAAGCTCTACGTATCCCTAATAGTATCATTGTCTCGCTCAGGAATAGCTATTGAGGACATAAAGAATTAAGTGTTTTCAAGCTAGTCTGTGTTTGGGTGGTATACAATTCGAAGAGTTTATATCATAGAAACTTATTAGTTGCTTTTTAATTCTATCACTATTATCTTATGTTATAATTTCCTTTGCATTAGAATATTTTAAATTATCTTTATATATTATGTAAAGAAATCGTAGTATACTGCAAATAGAATATCAATAAGAAAGAAATGTTTATTTTCTATATATAAAAGGAAGAAATACAATAAATATTTTACCTATATATAAATATTTCTGCAAATAGAAAACAAATTTAAACCTTTGAAATTGAAAAACTAATTTTTGGTGGTTCCTTTCAAAACTATATAGAAACATATTCTACCAAAAGTTTTACATAGAAAATATATGTAGTAATGCTTTTTATAAACAAGTGACGAATTTCAAATAAAAAACACATATACTATAGATTCTAGTTATTCACAATACCTTAATATAGTGAAAAGGCAACTACAATCACATAAATTATTGAACATATAAATAAATATTCAAACTATTTACTATCAGAAATCAAAGAAGAAATGGTTTCCATATATATAACTCAAGTTATTTCAAACAAAAAAACATTATGTTGTTTACTCAAAATCGTAGACCCAAAACTAAAAAATGGGCTTAAATATTCTCTTTATCAAATATTACATTCATAATTAGAATGAACTAATCTTACAACTTAGATTCTACGACTAAAAGTTAAAACCAATACCCAATGGAGAGCATCGAACTCAATAAATACCTCATTTGAACTGGTTGGTACCCTAGTGGGTGGTGTAATATAACCCATTCGTATTTTACTGTGGAAAAAAAGTGAAATAAGTTGTACAAAACCCTTAATCAAGGAAGTTCTTTTTAAGGGAATTGTAGAATGGGGTCCATATGTCAGTTGCACATAAGACCTTGTCAATCAACCTGCAAAAGACAATTGAACCAAAGTAAAATTTTTGTCATAAAATGAAAACAAAGTAAATACCATCATAAGAAATATAATAGATAGTGTTACTCGACAAGAAATCAATGGCGAAATAACCAAGAGAATGCCTAACAACAAAAAAAAAAACAAGGAAGGAAATACAATTTATACGATACTAGAATCCAATGAAGGAAATACAATTTATACGATACTAGAATCCAATGAAGGAAATACAATTGAATAAAAATAAGTCCAGAGTACTTAAAAGAATTTACTAATTAACTGATGGATAAGGTAAAACCCCAAATTTATAGCTAGGTTATGCAAGTAAAAAACATGTAATGGAGTTTCATAAGTAGGGATACCTACTTGAAAAATGATGATACACTTTTATATATTTAAATTTCAAGAATCACTATGTTTCATATTTTCATTGTCATTCCAATAAAACCCTTGAAATTCCAAAACATAGTAAAATGTAACGTTTGTTACTACTATAACCTTAAAAAAACTAAAAATCAAGGCTTATATGATTATAGCCAAAGCCTAAATAGAGCTCTAAACCAAATATCAGTCTAAACACTTAATACTTAGATCTAGACAAATGACAGTAGTTTCACATCAAAGGAATGATGGAAAAGGTTTCACCTTTCATCATCTTCCTTGAACAATAGCAAATGGTTAAGCTAAAGCACAAGCTCATATCTCCATGATAGAAACCCTAGCTTCCAGAGGGTTCGAATAAAATCCCAAGTAATAGTGAACCTCTCACTATATAGTAAATCTTCATTTGATATGGCTCACATGCATTAAACAACCATGTACGATTTTTACACGTGTTATTTTTCCCATAAACCAAGTGATGAGTAAACCCAACAACATTATTATGTGAATATGCCCACGATGGTATGCCAAGTGTTTTCCTATACATAAGAACCCTTTCATTGACAAAGGAAAAAACAACAAACATTTTACAGCGTGGTCAAGGTAATCAACCTACCTAACTTTAAACAATGGCTTGTACAACCTAATACATTGGTTGTGTAAGAACCAAAGTATAACGCAAATATATAAACCATCACTCATTTATATTATAATTCAGCTTTGATTTCCATTTTATATCAATGTTATACTTATGTATAAGGAAAGTGCATGTGTGTGTGTGCGTCAAGGATGATTTTAAGGAACCATACTTATTTAAAAGTGTATAAATGTTGGCGAATCTTACCAATTCTTAAAATGCCAACTATAAAATGTTTGATGATATTTTTCAAAAAAATATTTTAATTTCCAAGGATTTTATATCGTTTATATAATAATTTGGCGATTTTTAGGGTGAAAAAAGTTTACCCCATCAAAATTGGGCGAATCAAGCCTTCAAAAAATGCAAAATGGCGAATCCTGTTTGGGAGAAAAACCTGTAAAAATAGCCCATGGGCTAAAATTTGCCCCTAAAATTATCCCTAGTGTGCATGCACTTTATATAAGCCTTAGAATAAGTTCTTTTCAAAATCAAAATCAAAGTATAGGTTATGCACTATTGGAGGGGAACATTTGGTTCCCTACTTATCATCATATATTAACATGCTATGTAATAGAGGAAGTAAACAAATGATTAGTTGGAGCCGTTGCACCTGCTCGAACCATATCTACTATGTATAAATACCTACAATTGATTAGTTGATATGTATTGTTACCTCCTCCTAGAGGTGAAGGTGGTGGGGGTGTGTTACCTCTTCCTGGAGGTGGAGGTGGTGGGGTTGTTGGAGAGTTAAACAAGGTATGTTCAAGAAAGGATGATCCTAAAAAATATTCCTGGGTATGTCCCTAGCTATATGGTCTCCCTCGTGGTGTACGCAGAGGTATTGTGGTAAATCCTCTTTGGATAGGAGGGTTTCCTTTCTTTTTGAGAGACTATAAGGATGTTCTTTGTTCCGCACTAATGATGGTTGTGTGATAAAATGAGAGTGAGGATGAAGGGAATTAAGCACAATTGAACATAAGAAAAAACATTATGTTAACTACCATAACAAATGCATTATGTTTCAAGTGATGCCCGGTATGAGTCAATTTTTCCTGCAAAAGATCTCAAGAGTTGGTTCTTTTTAATTATGTATAGATGATATTGTGTAATAAAAAAGAAAGAAAATGTATATTATTTTATGGAATTAATTTCCTTTCTCTCAAATAGTCATTGGACCTTCCAATAAGTCTCTTATAAGCGATTATCAACTCACCGAAGGCGGTTAGTGAAGGTGTGAAAGAATTAGTTATAAAGAGAGGTGTCGAGGCTATGTTTTGGAAGAAATGGAAACATCTCCAAAAACCAACAAAATATGAGTTACGCGCAAATGCATCCCACAAATGCCACCTGGCGATAGTCCTAGGTTTTGGCCACTAAGATACCCACATCAACTGTGGATAAGCGAATAGTAAAATTTTGCCTCTGCAAAATAAATGGGCACCTCGATGTGATGAATATAAATACCTATACCTCCACTTTTACATCCTTGGGAACCATGCCTTCTTATCTAGGTTTTTCACACTTTCTTATAACATGATTTGATAAGTACCCTAAAAGTCAACAATATCTATGTTTAAAGAATATAGAATATTGGTAAACATTATTTGGATGTCTATCCCAATCAATCCTAAACTAACTAAACTATTGTTTTGTGATCTCCTTGGTGGATGATTTTAGTTGGTTTATGGATTACGATGCAATGTTGATTTTATGAGGGTCCAAATTTTTTTTGAAGGCGTGACAAGGGAGGTATTTCAAACCTTCCAATCTTTATAATTCATCAAGATCACTTGTGAGTGTAAGATGAAGAGTGTACTTGAATAGAAGGAGTCTTTAGGCCCCTTGGCGTGTGCTTTAAGTGGGATACACACATGTGTTTGAAAATAAAATAGAAGTGAAATTTGCAACTAACTAAAGAGCATAATAAAGAAAATTCATGTGAATATTGATGAATCTTTACTCTGCTTAATTAAACTCTAAAAATGAAATGAATGATTTTGCAAACAAAAAATACTAAAAGCTTTATAAAGTAAATGTGTAAAGAGAGATATTTCAAACCTTTCACCCCTTTCTGGTTTCCCAAGATCACTATGAGTGCAAGGTAAACAGAAAAATAGTCACAAAGGGCGAGTTCTCTTCCCACTTGGAGGATCCTTATAGGTTGCAGCAAGGGCACATTATTTTCGATTGTGAAGTAGTATTCCATACACTAGATGGAAAAGAAAAAAGTAGGGAATAAAACAAAATCAAATGGATAAGTTCTAAGCAAAACAAAATAGAAAGAGTGTGATAAAACAAATAATGATTGCCAAATGTTAAATCTCGTTACTTGGTTTATATTTTTATGGCATTCTTTTCATATCCTTTCTTGGGTCTTCAATGGCCCCTAGTTTCACCCCTGAGCCTACCTTCGAGTTAGAGCCACCAAACTCATCGAAATATACACACTTTCTCTTGAAATTGACCACAAGGTTTGACATATTTCGAGATATACCAATGACTTGTATTTCCATATTCGTAGACCTCTCCACATTTTCCTTTCGATTGTTCACTAGGCTCATTTTCCATGTCCAGGATTTCAATAATTTTTCTTTAGTCCACCAAATCCTAAATCCTAAGTTTCCTAGAAAACCCCAAAGAAACCTTTTTTGATACCAATATGATCAGTAAACTATTGTGGATTTTCCCTCCAAATGTTCATTACAACATATCTTACAACTTCATACAAACACTTAGTTGTGCAATGTTTACAAAATATTTAAGGTTCATTGTTGTTAACTTAATCTCACAAATGCTAAAATAAAATAAAGAGAAAAATAACACATCCACACAAATATGAAATCAAATACAAAAATATTGGTACTCTCTATGGAGTTACCTCTACCATTGTGGCCTATATGGCTCCTTTAGGATGCCATACTTCCTCTGTTAATTTTTAATATCCACTAAATGGCTCTTTATCATGTATGGAATAATATAATAATACCATGAGAATGGGACACCTTTCTTCTCCTAGTGGTCCAAATAATTAATAATGTCATGATAACCATCTAAGGTTAGTTTTAGGGTTTTTGCATGCCTCAAATCTTAATTAGGGTTAGGGTTATGGACCCTATATAATGTCCTTGAAATTCCACATGTGACTAGCTCCACATGTGTGGTTAATGAGAGCTAACATGGAAACCACTTGTTACCATGGTGGTCTACAAGATAAGTCAACTTGCAGGAGACATAACTTCCTCATATGAACTCCGATTGAGGTGATCATCATGCCATTAGAAATATCTCAAAGTTTGGAATAGTTTCAAAAGGGTGTTGAAAATGTTCACAATGATTTGAGCCCTCAAGCATGCCTTAGAATTATTTGGACCCCAAATCAATAAGGAAATAATTTCCCCTAAAATGGGCTCTATAAGCTAATTCCTCCAATCTTTCCACCCAGAAAACGTGAAAACAAACAAAAAATTATACATTGATCTATTTCAGACCATACCTACTGATTTTGGGAGGATGTTGGTCCAAAATATATATTTTACTAAATAATGTGAGGAAATTCTTCCTCTAGCTTCTCCATAAAGTACCATTTAGCCATGCCTAGAAGTTTCCTTTCAACCAACCTATCCGAGCTCATATTTTCCTTGTCTAGTTTTTCTATATTTCTTTTGCAACACTATATATTCTACTAATTTTTCTTGAGTATTTGTGCTAAGTCCTCTATAGAAGGTAAGATCTCCCCAGGTTACTAGTGCAACATGGAAGGTTCAAAGATGTTTTTATTAGCCAAGTTCACTATTGATAAAATGCCACGAAAATGCACATATATGGGTTAGATTGAGTCTATAGGAATTATCTCCTACCGTATCAAATAGTTCAAAAGGAACATACCATAATTCCTTTATCTTCTTGCCTAGAACTTGTAGTATTTCCTTATTCAAGTGCAACCAATTAACTCTATCTTGTACCTTGAATGTTTTCTCAACCCTTTGTCAGTCATGTATGGCCTTGTACTTTTATATGACTTATTTAATGTGTATTATACTTTCAAGTGGATTTTATTCATCATATCAATGGATTTTTCAGCACTTACTGTTTCATTTGTGGTGTCTTCCCTCACTCCCCCTTCTTGTCCACATGTAATGTCTAGAGGTGAAGGTGGCATATATCCAAAACAAAATTAAAAAGAGGACTTACCAATGGGATTGTGGATTGTTATGTTTTAAGATGTTATATATATAGAATCATCATCCTAGGTATTTGAATGCTTCCAATTATAATCCCTCAATATCTAAACCAATTCCCTATTCACTACCTTTTTTTTCCCATATGTCTATAGATGGAAAGTTGTATACATCTCAAACTTGTTTTCCATCTTCTCCCAAAGTGTAGTCTAAAAGGCAATGAGAAATATGGTATCTCTATTTGATATTATTCTTCTCAGCATCCCAAACTGCACTCAATCCTTTTCAAATAATAGGATGTATATGAATTGTCCTTTGATGTTCTTTGTACAAGCCTTCATAATGCACATCTTACTATTCCTATCAACTACCACAAATAGATATTAACGTCCCTTCCTGATTCTTGGTAAACCACCCAAAAAATACATGGAGACTCTCTCCCATGGTAAAGTAGGTACAAGTAAGGGATGTTATAAACCTTCATTCCTATTATTGGGCTTGATTGCATAACATCCTCTAATAAATCGAGCTACCTCTACTTGCATTCTAGGATACTAAAATTTCCATTGTATGTTGGAAACTATCTTCCCAACACCAGAATGTCTTGTAACTTTGAAGGTTCTATCTTCCCTCATAAGTTCAAATCTTTTACCTTTGTGAACACAAAGCATGTCCAGGTTGTAGAGTGACCCATCCTGGAGATGATAGTCAACCTTATTATCACCTTATTCCTTATGGAATTGCCCCCAAAGCTATTAAAATTCCTTCTTGAAGTCCTCGTCTTTTGTGCATCCCTCCTTGTATGCACCATGGGTGAAAATATCGATATGAATAATAGTACCCAAAGTTTTGATCTTGGTTGTTGGTGGGTAGTGGTTTTGAGAGAATGTATTCTGACTTGTTTGTACTTCCCTTCTTACATTTGATTATTAAATAGAATTGTTGTAAAAATACCATCCACTTGCAATGTCAAGTTTGTTGTATCTTACTCTAGCCCTACAAATACTATAATTACTAATGGTTAGTGTGAATGATCACACCATTTCCTATTAGATAATGCTTCAATTTCTTAAGATTTTTAACCAAGGCATAGAGTCTCCTGTCATATCTAGGGTAGTTTAGGACGCTACCATAGAACATTTCAAAATGATTGCATATTGGTCTTCCTTCTTGTTAGCACTAATTTATTTTTGCTAAAATTGGTTTCATTAGCTAAAAAATTTCGAAATTTCATTGATGATTTGGCCACTTCAAGTTTTCTCTCATTGATTAACACATGAAATTTTCCAGGTTTGACAAGTAAAAACAAGTTAAAAGCCTTCGGTTAAAAATGAAAT
Organism: Pseudotsuga menziesii; assembly: GCA_001517045.1. NCBI lineage: Eukaryota > Viridiplantae > Streptophyta > Pinopsida > Pinales > Pinaceae > Pseudotsuga > Pseudotsuga menziesii. The sequence goes on along the minus strand of LPNX010466118.1, from coordinate 186,550 downwards.
ATTTTATAATCAAGAAAACAATTTATTCATTATGAATAAATTTTACAAAAGTTTACAATGTATATTTTATGAAAAGTAGGCCAAAAGTATGTTTTATAAAAGTAAATGAACCTTACTTTTATAAACTCAAAGGTGAATTTGGATATTTTTATGGAAAAGGATATGGGGTCGAGCTTCCAAAAAGGTAAATAAGAATATTTTATGAAAAGATGTATGAAGTCGAAACCAAGCGACAGTCTTTTAGGCCAATTATGAACTTACCACCTCATCAAACAAGCCTAAGTAACCAAGTGCCAAGCTCTCGGAACAATGCATTTTATTCAAATGATTTGTGTATATAAATGAAAAGTTATGCATTTTCCTTGTGCATGTGGGATATTTTCCCATAACAAAAATATGAAAATCGCCCATCATTGGAGGAGCGCTCTGAAGCTCATCCCTATCTCTGGTGGTTGTGGGTGCTGGTTTTACTTGTATTGTTTGTGTTTAAGCCTGGGAATGGTGAGCCTACTCAGGATAAGAAAGCGTTGCTGGTGTTTTAAAATTAAGTTCCTTATGGGAGAAAGTTGAACTGGAATGCCAATACATCATGGATTATAGTGCACAGATCATAAGAAGAGTTGGAGTTGATTTTGATACTTGCTGTATGGTGTTCTACTTCTGTAGGAACCTGAGAAAGATTGGAATTCCAAGCATAAAGCAGAGGAAACAAAGTTTTGGTGGAGACTTATGGAACACTATATTGATCAATACCCGTCACATAACAAAGAAAAATATTTTGAATCCCTTCAGAGTGAATTTCAATCTTGATAGAATGCAAACCTTTCAAGCCCATTTTTATTTTGTATAGCATTTGGGATTTGCCAATTTCCAGCATGTAAATGTGATAATTATTTTACTGAAGAAGGACCATTTAGAAATTGTAGGTATACATTTGGAAAATTGTTGATTATTTCACCGCAAAAGGAACATGGATCAACGGTGCTGATTCAAACTATATTGCACCCAACTCCCCAAAACTATTTCGCTGGTGAAGAAGCGACCGGGTTAATTTTCTAGCTGTCTGCGAAATGTTGCTAAACCAATAAATGGGATAGATGGTCAGATTGGCAGGAGAAAGAGATGTACGTATCATGTGGATTTAGCATTGTCAACTTGCACGAAGTAATTAATTTTTACCAGTTGCGAAATATGGTACACTTGGCAAAGTCAGACGATGGAGATTCAAGCAAATGTTTGATCAACCGCCCATAAAGATTTCGCAAGGACAAAGTAGTGTTGATTTAATTTCCAAAATATCAGCGAAATTTTAAATCCAGTGGCAAGTTACCACACGTGTAGGTGCACCATAGTTTGATAAAATAAATCAACGGTGTAAAAGTTTTTCGCTTGGGAGAAGTATCTTTTGTTTAAAGTTGCATGGGTGGAAAGACTGGAATGCATTATTCAAGGTTGGTAAGTACTTTAAGGCTTCCAAGAAATATGAAAAGGCTGCAAAGTATATTGAAAATGACACTTCATTCAGTAAGGAAGAGAAGAAGCAATCTAAGCCTTTTAAAGTCACTTGTAATCTGAACAATGCAGCTTGTAAACTTAAATTGAAAGATTACACTCGGGCAGCAAAATTATGTACAAAGGTTTCGGAGCTTGAATCTCAAAATGTGAAGGCTTTATACATAAGCGGCACAAGCATACATTCCGACAACATATTTGCAGCTAGAAGAGATCCACATAAAGAAAGCACTTGACATTGATCCAAATAACATGGATTTGAAGTTGGAGTACAGGTTTCTTAAAGAGAAACAAAAGGACCATAGTAAATTAATTAATGTGTCTAAATACGTCGATAGGCATAAATTTAAGCACATACTATAGGGAAAAACATTAATATAAAAAGTATGTGCCTAAATTTACGCTTATATCGGCGTATTCATACACATTAATTAATTTAATGTGGTTGTTGCTTGTAACGGGTGCGCGCTTAGACATATCTACAAAGTATTAATAGAAATAATATTGTTTATTTAATTATAATATATAACAAATAATATTTAATATATTTATTACCATATTATTTAATTAATATAAAACATAATATACTTAAAATATTATTAATACAATGTTTTTCTGTATAGTATATATGAAAAATATATCATGAAGTTAATTATATCCAATATTTATTAGTCACATCTTATAAACTAACATAATAACATATATCATCACAAATTCATAATGTAACCTAGCCATAATGTTCCATACCATGTTATTGATGTACCAAGTCAACATATGTTCATTATTATTAGAATGAAGATGATCAATGTCACAATGTGACATAACCAACGTTTTTCTCTATAGTATGTATTGTGTCGCAAAACATACGAAGATGTGACATGAAACCCTTGCAAACTGTGACAATGTGACATAGCCTTTGTTTAATTTTATAACGTGACAAATACATTGGGGAATGCAAGCATTCAAATACTATGTAGGAGATTCACAAAGGGTTATGATAAATTACATCATTCATCCTTAGTTTACCGGATTTTCGTCACATTGGAAACAATTATAGTTCTGATTATGTTGGGATGCAATGTTCATGATGGTTTATGTGTCTTTGCTACATACCACATTGGTTACGATAATATATGGTTGTGTTGCTTAAAGTAATTTGTTGCAATTATAAATATATTAAAAATAAATTAGCGACGATAATATAATAACATAAAATAACCATGTGGTATTGTGGGAATTTGATAATCTTCCTTGGAGATTTCACACTACAACATTAGCAATTTTAATCAAAATTTAATGTTGTTGAAAAGTTTTATTAGATTCTAATAGTGCAAAAGTTGTCTAATTGTTATGTTATTTTAGATTGGACCACAACATAGACATGAATGAATGAATGTTATGTTATGTTAATTGTTAATAATGATAAATTAATAATTTAATTGATTATAAAATAATATTGTTTATTTAATTATAATATATAACAAATAATATTGAATATATTTATTACCATATTGTTTAATTAATATAAAACATGATATACTTAAAATATTGTGATTAACTTGTTATAAAGTCACATGTCGTAAATGAGGTTACGAGTTCAAATAATGAGAATTTGATTATTTTTAATTCATTTGACTATTTTAGTTAAACAACCATTCTTCTAAACATCCAAAGATACATATTAATGTGTCACATGTTGGGAATTATCACAATGTGACATAACCCTTGATGAATGTCAATAATGTAACATAACCTGTGATAAACGTCACAATGCGACGTAATGTTTATTAAACGCCCACTATCACATTATTAATGTGTCAGATCTTTGGTTGTGTTAACATATACCAACCAAAGACTTTAACAAACCATGGCTTAACGTCGTAATATGATATAACCCTTGATAACGTCACAATGAAATGTAAACCTTGATAAACATGACAATGCGACATAACAATCTACATTACTATGTAGAATGTGGATGGTTTAAACCATTTCTTTTGTCAAACAAATATATATATATATATATATATATATATATATATATATAAAGAAAATTCTTAAAGAAATTTTCTAAACATTCAAAGACACATTATTAATGTGTCACATCTTGGGCATTATCGCAATGCGACATAACCCTTGATAATGATCACAATGTGACATAACCCTTGATAACTGTCGCTAATATAACATAACCTACAGATTAAGCATCACAATGCAACATAATGCTTATTAAATGCCCACTATCACATTATTGATGTGTCACATCTTTGGTTGTGTTGACATATACCAACCAAACACTGTAACAATGGCTTAACATCGTAATGCGATATAACCCTTGATAACATCGTAGTGAAACGTAAACCTTGATAAACATCACAATGTGACATAACATTCTACATTACTATGTACAATGTGGATGGTTTAAACCATTTCTTTTGTTAAACGACTATATATATATCAATAAAATTCTTACAACATGATGGCGAATAATGTGACACAACCATCGATGAATGATGAATTTCAATATCCATGAATAAATGTTTCGATCATTGCGATGAATGTCTGAATGCAACAAAACCATTAAGGAATGCACTATTGAGGAATGTCTCAACCCAACATTAGTATTGATAAATGTCATAATATCAAAACATTGTTTGTGTACACAGATGAATTTTTTTTGCTTTTCAAAAGTAAAAGTCTTAATGTGATAGAAAAATACATCATTTTGGCCATACTTAACCATGGTTGACTTTGGTGAACCACGTGACCATAGTTGATAATGAAACAAGAAATTTTCTAAACATCCAAAGAGACATTATTAATGTGTCACATCTGGGGCATTATTGCAATGTGACATAACCCTTGACAAATATCACAATGTGACATAACCCTTTATGAAAGTCGCTAATGTAACATAACCTGCGATAAATGTCATAATGTGACATAACGCTTATTAAACACCCACTATCACATTATTAATATGTCACATCTTGGGAATTATCACAATGTGACATAACCCTTGACAAATATCACAATGTGACATAACCCTTTATGAATGTCGCTAATGTAACATAACCTGCGATAAACGTCATAATGCAACATAACGCTTATTAAATGCTCACTATCACATTATGTAGAATGTGGATGGTTTAAACCATTTCTTTTGTCAAATGACTATATATCTATCATGGAAATTCTTAAAGAAAATTTCTAAACGTACAAAGACACATTATTAATGTGTGACATCTTGGGAATTATCACAATGTGACATAGCCCTTGAAAAATATCACAATGTGACATAACCCTTCATGAATGTCGTTAATGCAGCATAACCTGTGATAAACCTCACAATGCGACATAACGCTTATTAAATGCCCAATATCACATCATTAATGTGTCACATTTTTTGTTGTGGTTACATATACCAACCAGACACTGTAACAAACCATGGCTTAACGTCGTAATGTGATGTAACCCTTGATAACGTCGCAGTGAAAAGTAAACCTTGATAAACATCACAATGCGACATAACATTCTACATTACTATGTAGAATGTGGATCGGTTAAACCATTTCTTTTGTGAATTTCAATATCCATGAATAAATGTTTCGATCGTTGCAATGAATGTCCCAATGCAACAAAACCATTAAGGAATGCACTATTAAGGAATGTCAGAATCCAACATAAGTATTGATAAATGTCGTAATATTGAAACATTGTTTGTGTACACAGATGGATTTTTTTCTCTTTTCAAAAGTAAAAGTCTTAACGTGAAAGAAAAATACATCATTTTGGCAATACTTAACCATGGTTGACTTTGGTGATCCATGTGGCCATAGTTCATAATCCAAAAAGAATTTTTCTAAACATCCAGAAACACATTATTAATGTGTCACATTTGGAACATTATCGCAATGTGACATAACCCTTGACAAATATCAGAATGTGACATAACCCTTGATGAATGTCGCTAATGTAACATAGCCTGTGATAAACGTCACAATGCAACATAATGCTTATTAAACGCCCACTATCACATTATTAATGTGTCATATATTGGGCATTATCGCAATGTGACATAACCCTTGACAAATATCACAATGTGACATGACCCTTCATGAATGTCGCTAATTTAACATAACCTGTGATAAACATCACAATGCGACCTAAGACTTATTAAACGCCCCTATCACATTATTAATGTGTCACATCTTTGGTTGTGTTGACATATACCAACCAAACACTATAACAAACCATGGCTTAACATCGTAATTTGATATAACCCTTGATAACGTCGTAGTGAAATGTAAACCTTGATGAACATCACAATGCGACATAACATTCTACATCACGATGTAGAATGTGGATGGTTTAAACCATTTCTTTTGTCAAAGGACTATATATATATATATATATCAAGAAAATTCTTAAATAAATTTTTTAAACATCCAAAGACACAAGATGTCACATTGTGACATCTTGGGCATTATCACAACGTCACATAGCCCTTGACAAATATCACAATGTGACATAACCCTTCATGAATGTCACTAATGCAACATAACCTGTGATAAACATCACAATGTGACATAACACTTATTAAACGCCCAATATCACATTATTAATGTGTCACATCTTTGGTTATGGTTACATATACCAACCAAACGCTGTAACAAACCATGGCTTAACATCGTAATGTGATATAACCCTTGATAACGTCAGAGTGAAACATAAACCTTGATAAACATCACAATGCGACATAACATTCTACACTACTATGTAGAATGTGGATGGTTTAAACCATTTCTTTTGTCAAACGACTATATATATATCAAGAAAATTATTACACATGATGGTGAATAATGTGACACAACCATCGAGGAATGATGAATTTCAATATCCATGAATAAATGTTTCGATCGTTGTGATGAATGTCATAATGCAACAAAACCATTAAGGAATGCACTATTGAAGAATGTCGTAATCCAACATTAGTATTGATAAATGCCGTAATATCAAAACATTGTTTGTGTACACAGATGAATTTTTTTCGCTTTTCAAAAGTAAAAGTCTTAACGTGACAACAAAATACATCATTTTGGCCATACTTAACCATGGTTGACTTTGGTGAACCACGTGACCATAGTTGATAATGCAACAAGAAATTTTCTAAACATCCAAAGACACATTATTAATGTGTCACATCTGGGGCATTATTGCAATGTGACGTAACCCTTGACAAATATCAGAATGTGACATAACCCTTGACAAATATCAGAATGTGACATAACCCTTTATGAATGTCGCTAATGTAACATAACCTACGATAAACATCACAATGCGACATAACGCTTATTAAACACCCACTATCACATTATTAATGTGTCACATCTTGGGCATTATCGCAATGTGACATAACCCTTAACAAATATCAGAATGTGACATAACCCTTCATGAATGGACCGTTAATGTAACATAACCTATGATAAACGTCACAATGTGACATAACGCTTATTAAACACCCACTATCACATTATAAATGTTTCACATCATGGGTTGTGTTGACATATACCAACCAAACACTGTAACAAACCATGGCTTAACGTCGTAATGTGATATAACCCTTGATAACATCTTAGTGAAATGTAAACCTTGATAAACATCACAATGCGACATAACATTTTACATTACTATGTAGAATCTGGATGGTTTAAACCATTTATTTTTTCAAACGAATATATATATATATATATATGAAGAAAATTCTTAAAGAAATTTTCTAAATATCCAAAGACACATTATTAATGTGTCACATCCTTGGCATTATCGCAAAGTGACATAACCCTTGACACATATTACAATGTAACCCTTATTACAATGTGACATAACCCGTGTACATCTAGTTTAACTAGAATTGACACACATCAATATAACTTTTTTCAATTTATTAGTTCTGGCTTATAAATTGTTGTTTTCATTTTTTAATTTTTTTTCGTATAAGTATATGTGATGTTTCAAAATGCTTAAAGTGTAACTAAATTTTTAGTTTTATTAAATATTATTATTATTTTTTAATTTGATTTCTATAAGAATTTTTCCATATATGATTAGTTCCATACCATGAAATTGAAGATTAAATAAATTGAAAAAAAATAGCTTCCTAACTCATGCATGGAGACTTCCTAATCATCTATTCCTTTTAGATCTTAAGCTTTTTGTTTTGTTTTGTTTTAATTTAAAATGCTATGCATCTTTTTCTAGAAAGATTGATGAATGTTTTGGAAACAAAAAAAAAATGGTTGAGAGTCAAATGAATAGAGAAATTTAGTTTAGTTAAAAAGAGAAAAATCTTATTAATTACTAGAATTGTTAATATATATTATTGGAAAATTAACAAAGCAAAAAAAAAATAGGTTATTTTCTTTTAAAGATGACAAAATATATGATGGTGAATCAAATTATTTATCATAACTTTGAAGAAGCAAAAATTCATTATCTCTATAGTAAGAGGTTAACAATGAAAAGGTAAATCTATCTTATTAGCTTTTGAATTAATATTGTTTTGGCATATCTAAATTTTGTAAACATTTATAATTTAACTCTTTTTTCATAATAACGTTTTGGTGAAGAAGTTTGAAGTTTAGATGTTAACAGGTTGATGAATGTTACAATGATTGACATCAAAAGTCACATTATGAATGTGTCACATATTGGGTTGTGTGGGTGTATATAATTTTTTAATCCTTAATGAATGTTAGAATTGGACATAACCCTTTGTCATATTAGACATATAATCATTTCTCAATGTTGCAATGTGACATAACAATTAATAAACGTCACAATGCAGCATAACACAATGAACTTCAAAAGTCACATTATTGATAAAATTTAGATGCAACTTTGTAAAACTTATAATTTGGAATCTTATCATAGCTAGAGGAATCTATGTTCTATGCACTCCAATGCAAGCCTAGCAGTATTGAATGATTATGGAAATTTAAGTGTATAGGAATGCAGTTCCAAGCATTTGAATGATTAATTGGTTTTTCATTTAAGTCGAGACTTGCTAAAATTGCATGGAACTTTTAAATAATGTCTATAAAAGCACAATATTTTTTTATTTGACATAATATCAAAAACCATAATCTCAATATGTCAAAAGTTATTATCATTAATTGTAAATATTCCTACAAATTTGACATATGATAATTACATTCAATTCCCATTATTTCCACGTGATGCAATTATGAAGGAAAAACTATGAACTCGATTTTTGTTCAAACTTTAATGAAAAACAACAAAATCTCTATTGTTTTTATTTAGATAATCTATATTGCATAAGGATCGTTCGCTATACCAAAAGCTTGGTGTATTTAGTCTATATCCAGGTATCCAAGTTCATTAATACCTGCATTTTTCAGTTTCAAAGCCGAGCATCCAATTTTATTGGCTGAGCATACAGTTAAATTCAATGGCTCAGAATATAATGTATTCCTCACATGACTTTGGATGTTCTAATTAATTCCCCCAATAATACTATATGGCATGTATATTGCTAACAAATATTTTATAACTATCACATTTTATAACAATCATCAATAAACTTATGCAATGACTAACATCATTGGATATGTTAAAGTTGCTATGGTGAGTACATAGTCTCACTCACTCTACCAGACACCATGCATGCAAATTCTGGATGTAACATCCCCATACATGCATACATATATGTATCTTACGTTAGGCATGCAGCCGCTTAGCCCAAGTCTCCAAGGAGAACATTAATGACCACCACTTGCACAGGTTGAAAGTTTATTGATAAGTTTACGTTAGGTATGCAGTCGCTTAGCCCAAGTCTCCAAGGAGAACATTAATGACCACCACCTGCACGGGTTGAAAGTTTATTGATAAGTTTAGTAATTGTGTTGCTAAATTATTGCAAAGTAATTAGTATTATTCACTGGCAAATAATGTTATTATTAATCTTCTTTAAGAGTTTTAATGTAATGTAAATGTAAAATGTTAGTAAAGGGTGTCCTAAAGGTTATTTCAAAATGCCTTATTGCGAGGTCAACCAGATCAATAAAAGAAGGACGCTATTATAGTGGCCACCAACGTTTAATCCCTACAAGAAGTGACCAATGAGCTAGTACAAGTTGTAGCCTAGCCAATGAGCTGGTACAGTACAGTGCAAGGTATTATCCAACCCAAGAACTCCAGAAATAAGTAACCTATACAAAATAATGGGTGGTTAGGAAAATATTTTGAATGGAAGGTAACACCAATTAATATAGATTCCAGAAAACAAGCATTTAATACATTCAAGAACTCTATATGAGTTTAACGTTCTAAGTTCCATCCTAAAGATAACCTTTTTCTATGTGAATACAACAAAAAGACCATTACAGATTCTAAATCAACCTTATCTTATGTTAGGAATGTAGCCGCTTAGCCCAAGTCTCCAAGGAGAACATTAATGACCACCACCTGCACAGGTTGAAAGTTTATTGATAAGTTTACGTTAGGTATGCAGCCGCTTAGCCCAAGTCTCCAAGGAGAACATTAATGACCACCACCTGCATGGGTTGAAAGTTTATTGATAAGTTTAGTAATTGTGTTGCTAAATTATTGCAAAGTAATTAGTATTATTCACTGGCGAATAATGTTATTATTAATTTTCTTTAAGAGTTTTAATGTGATGTAAATGTAAAATGTTAGTAAAGGGTGTCCTAAAGGTTATTGCACAATGCCTTATTGCGAGGTCAACCATATCAATAAAAGAAGGACGCTATTATAGTGGCCACCAACATTTAATCCCCACAAGAAGTGACCAATGAGCTAGTACAAGTTGTAGCCTAGCCAATGAGTTGGTACAGTACAATGCAAGGTATTAGCCAACCCAAGAACTCCAGAAATAAGTAACCTATACAAAATAATGGGTGGTTAGGAAAATATTTTGAATGGAAGGTAACACCAATAAATATAGATTCTAGAAAACAAGCATTTAATGCATTCAAGAACTCTAGATGAGTTTAACATTCCAAGTTCCATCCTAAAGAAAACCTTTTTCGATGTGCATACAACAAAAAGAACATTACAGATTCTAAATCAACCTTTACCATTAACAAATTTGGTAGGAGCACAGATTTACAGAATAAAACAAGAAAGTCTGGCTCAGATAAGAATATCTTTCATAATTCATAGGGAAGATTGCTATGTCTTTTATTCAAGAATTTTGTTGTATATTGTAGCTGCTTCGACGAGACTCAATACCTTGCACAAGTAGAAGCATTAAACAAATAATGAAGTAAGTTTGTTGCATCACCCATGGTTCACAATTGATTCCAGCGGGCATGCCCAATAAACGCATGCTCTCGTTCTTCTTCTTCTCACTGTTGTGATGCCATGTCTACAAGTGTACTAGAGGAGATATTAAGGATATTTTCAAGCATTCCAATATTTGCATGCCTTTCATTTTGAGACATGGAAATTGTAGCAGAGCTGGAAAGGTCAAATACAAATTCATTAACTTTAGATCACCATTTATGTGCTTAGGACATCGATGGTCAATTCTTATCTGGCATGCAATAATGTACTTAATATAATATAAACATAAATATTGTGTAAGGAATATTTTATCTAGCTCACATGACTTTCGTTTGTGGAGAGGAAAGGCCTTTTTGAATCATTTCTTATTCCTGCTTTAATTTGGTTAACTCTTTTGCAATTGCAGCTCTCTTGGTTGATAACGTGTAGATTATCAGATTCTCTTTGTGATACATACAAACTCGACAATATTGTATTGTAAGACTTGTTGTGATAGCATACTAAGTTTTCACATGAACTATCATAAAACAATGATGGTTACTTCCACTTCAGTTTGCTTCTCATATTCAGTGCGAACCTCGTGAATGCAAACCGCAACTTCTAGCTCATGTTAAAGACAACGTTGCAAGACTTCATCGTTATTCTGGATAAACAGGTTACTCTTATTTTATTTCTGTGGTGCGCTCTTGAATTTCCTTTCTATTTATGATTGCAGTAAGAAATCCAGTTTTTTTTTGTGGGTTTAATGTCATACGCCACAGACAACGTTTTGACATTTCAAAAACCAAAATGAGAAATAGCAGATGCCTTGTTCAATATTCAAGTGTTTTCAGAGTTGAGAGTTGTCTTGATTCGGTCCACAGTACAGGATATGAGGCTGTTCACAGTTGCAACCGACCCTAAAGATAACTTGGCAGTTGGCACAGAGTCAACTAAAATCTGGAAAGCCACAGTCAATAATGAACCACTCGATATTTTGTCATTAATGATATTTTTACCCAATCTCGACTGTCTCCCATCAGGCAATATAGAAAAACCCAATGGTAAAAGAGCCACATAGTCCGGGTCACCACCATTGAGAACAACATTCATAGCCACTATATCAACGGGTGCGTAAATAACATAAGAGCCACATGCGTCAGTGCAGCTCTCCTGCAGAATAAGCATGTTACCCTGGTTTGAATTCAGGTTCTACATAAACAAAAATTAACAGTTTAACAAAGCGCGAGCAACAAAGCTTAACCCAAAAACATGAGCATATATTTGGAGAAAATGGAACCGAGAAGTACTGTTGTGCAGATGCAGCGGGTCAGCCTCTATGTTGAAAAGAGAATGAGCTCGTCGCCATTGACTCTCGAGGAGGTAAAAGATAAAGATCTAAACTAGGAAGCTTGCAGATATCACTTTTAACAGCCCTCGTGCTGTTCGTCACTTCCTGAAAACACATCAAACAAAAAAAATAAACACATAGGTAAGTATTGTACTAGTTTTTGTTTACAGTGAACAGTCATGGAATATGTTAAAGCATACCAAATCTCTTTTATCTTCTAAAGTTGGTAATCCAGTGAAGCTGATGAAAGAGTATGTGTCACCCAACTGATTATATCTGAGATCTACATTGCCTTCCGAACTTGAATACCTGATTGCAAATGATCAGTAGCCTTTCCATATCTCTGCAGAGCTTCCTTCTCTTGGCCTTCCAAGAGAATCTGCCTGAAAATAATCACGACGAGCTCAAAGAGGTTGTTGCAATTTGGGATGTATTGCACTTACGCATTAGTGGGCGTAACCTCCACTACGAGAGAGGTTGTTGCGATTTGCGATGGATTGCAGTTACGCATTAGTGGGCGTAACCTCCACCACCAGGAAGGGATGCATCCTGCCACATTGCAGCCTTAACCGCAATCAGCCACATGTGGACACCATTTCCATAACAACATTTAACTGATTTTATAAACAAACCTTTATTTAAGCTAAACGGCTAGTTAAAAGATCAGACGATTCAAATCATCTGGATCATGCACTTGGCGTGTTTTGCTGGATCTTGATGATCCGCTCAAGCAAGTCCATCCCCAAAAAATATCATTGATATAAATTCCTATTGGCATAATGAAAATAAATCCACTATAATTTTGATGCGCATAATAAGCAAGCCACAAAAAATAAAACAATTGAAGATCACTTTGATGTTGATGTAAAAAACTAACTATAGAGAAGCAACTGACTTTCGTCAACTCCAATCCAATGTGGAGCCAGAGAATAGGTTGCATATAGAATATTTTAATGTGAATTACCAAGAGCACTTGCCAATTACTATAGAGGTTAGATTTTAGAAAGTCATTGAAGATTGAATCAGAGACAGAGCTACTTCAACCATTTCTTGGTCACTTTGAAAGGGACTCTATAGCATTTTAGGAGAAGCTTCAGGGATAAATATAATGACAAAGGAATTTGTTGAAAATTAGATTTCATTGTTAATTGAATATTCAAGAATTCATAATACCATCATCTACATGTGCTAAATTCAACATCAAGAAGAACAAACAGAGTATCAAATATCAATTGTAGCAGCCGAGCATATTTTAATGAAAATGATTGTTTTATTCATTTATTTCAATCAACTGTTTCCACCAAACTGAGATGAAATTTGATAAACCAAGAGACAATTTTCTCAATAACATGCATGTATACAAAAACCTCTTTCAAGTTTTACACAAGTGCTATGGTTTGAGAGAATTTAAGTCATCTTCACAGGGTATTTTCCAGAAAATTGAAATCACTGTCTGAGGCATCAGGTTAAGAATCATATTCCTAGGAGCGGGAGGTGAATATGAGAAAATTAAGACATGGGTTTTTTCGGGAACATGGTCAATTACAAAAACCTCTCTCATGTTTCACACATATATCACCAGTTGAGATATGCAGGTGGGGATTTGAATCCTATTTTTCAACATTCTGCATCCTGAAATGAAGGAAAATTGGTTGTAATTGTTTCTATGTTTAGAGTTTAGTTATATTTCGAATGCAAAGCTTGAGTAGATGTAGTTTTGATGCAAATTAATATGTAATAGATAGATATAGGGTTTTATTTTCAAGAGAAGGGAGTCTCCTCATTGTAATAGGTTTTAGTTTTCCAGAGATGAATAAAAATTGCAGAGGAGGAATGTTGAAGTTTCCATGACAGATATTTCTTGTGCCATTACTTTTCTTAGTAAGTGATTTCCTTATGTGACTATTATTCCAATTTAACACTCCAATTTGTATTTTCTTTCATGCTTTAGAAATAGGTTCATGAAACTAGAATTCATCTTGCATGCTCTAGGTTCATTGTTCAAGCATTTTCAAAACATTTTCTTCTAATGTCTTGCAGAATTCACCCAGGCTAGGTGGTTTGTTTGATGAAATGTCTCCCTCTATCTTCTAATAAACCTGCAAATAACTCAAGACTGAGGAAATGTTGTTTATCTTGCCTATGTCCATGATCCTTTAAAACCCTTGCCTCTTGCAACCTATCTCAGATCTTATTGTTGACTCCATTACCCAATGGTCTCTTCCATGACTGCCCCACAAAATATTCTTCAAAACAAACTTATCTTATTTGTCCTATCAGAAATATGACCTTCCGAGTATTTTGATTGAATATATTAAGTGTAATAAGGCTTTGTAATTAGTGAGAGATCCCTCTCTGATTGTATTAGGTCATAAATACGGTCTAAAGTGGTTCTGCTATTACCTTGGAATCTACCTTCCACAACCTAGGTACATTTTGAGTGATAACAAATTGGCATCGTTGCCGGAGAATGAGAGTGCAAATATTCCTTGGGTAGGAACGAAAAAGCTACATATTTGATTGTTGATGGTGAACAATGGTTAAACATCAGAAGGTTGTGTATCTTTCACCTAGTGACTCCATCTTCAAAGAATCCAGTTTTCATAATTTCCTATGGCAACTCCACTGTCAAAAGATTGCAAAGTTGGAAGAGTTGATCGGGTTTCTTCATTAGTCAATATGAGTTATTTATTTGCAAGGAATGCTTGAATGAATCGTGCTCACATTCACAGATTTCCAAATCAAATACTTAATGTATATTGGCAAATATGTCTTTCAAAATTCAAAAATCAAAAGAGTGGCGTTGCCTCCCTTCATTTGGTTAGATTTCATATGCATATACATAAGCTGGGAGTTAAACTGCATGAGGATTCTTTAATGAAAATGTTCATGGCCAGTTTAGAAGGAGAAGCATGATCATGGTATGAGGGATTACTATCAGAAAGTTTATGTTCCCTTACCTATTTTCATATAGTATTTCATGAACATTTTAAAGACCAATACCCTTCCTTGTTGAGAGTTCAAGATTGTTGCATGCGCGTTAAAGGTTTCATTGAATATTTGGAAAACATGTATGGTGATGATGAGTTTATGGATGACGATATTTTAGAACTTTTACATGAGAACTCATTCTAGAAAAAATAAATGCAAGCTAGTTGTCTTGACATTCAAGAAAATTCCAAGCAATTGATAGGTTACTTGACTGGGTGATTGTGCTTGGTTAAGTAGGGTAGGTAGGTGTGAATAATATTGACACGACGAGAATTTCATTCAATAGTTTTCAATTTCATTTTAGTTTCAATTTAAGTTTCAGTTCAGTTTCAAAATTCAGGTTTACAGTTACAGTTGGTTTCAGTCTTCAGAGAATGGGTGACAGGTTATAGGTGATAGGTTACAGGTTGATGGGGGTTTGTTTGCAGCAGTGGTTTCAATGGCTAGTTACAGGTCAAAACATGTTGAGGATTTCAGAAAAAGATTGGGAGATACCCAATGGATTTGGCACCTATTTTACGGGGTTATTTTCTACCTTACAAGTAGGATAGCATCCCAAGTGGAGCCAGTTGTTATCACTAATTTATTTATTCTAAAATTGGTCTCATTTCCTTAAAAAATTTGAAATTTCATTTATGATTTGGCCACTTCAAGTTTTATTTCATTGATTAACACATTAAATTTTCCAGATTTGACAAGCAAAATAGAGTTAAAGGACTTTGGATAAAAATGAAATACTTTATAATCAAGGAAAAAATTTATTCATTATGAATAAATTTTACAAGAGTTTACAAAGTATATTTTAAGAAAGGTGGGCCAAAGTAATTAATTATCATGAGTTGCAAAATATGTACACTTGGCAAAGTCAAACGGTGGAGATTCAAGCAAATGTCTGATCAACCGCCCATAAATATTTCTCAAGGACAAAGTAGTGTTGATTTAATTTCCAAAATCTCAGCAAACTTTTAAAATAAATCAGCGGTGTAAATTTTTTTTTCGCTTGGGAGAAGTATCGTTCGTTTAAAGTTGCATGGGTGGAAAGAAGGGAAAGCATTATTCAAGGTTGGAAAGTATTTTAAGGCTTCCAAGAAATATGAAAAGGCTGCAAAGTATATTGAATATGACACTTCATTCAGTAAGGAAGAGAAGAAGCAATCTAAGCCTTTAAATGTCACTTGTAATATGAACAATGCAGCTTGTAAACTTAAATTGAAAGATTACATTCAGGTGGAAAAATTATGTTCAAAGGTTTTGTAGCTTGAATCTCAAAATGTGAAGGATTTATATAGAAGAGCCCAAGGATACATTCAGACAACATTTTTGGAGCTAGTAGAGATCGACATAAATAAAGCACTTGATATTGATCCAAATAGCAAGGATGTGAAGCTGGAGTACAAGCCTCTTAAAGAGACACAAAGGGAGTACAATGAAAAGAAAGGCACTGGAATTTTTATACATTTTGATGCACATAATAAGTAAGCCACATAAAATAAAATAGCTGAAGATCAGTTTGATGATGATGCAAAAAACTGACTATAGAGAAGCAACTGAAGGAAAGGTATATGAAACTAGTCAAATCCAATCCAATGTGGAGCCTGAGAATATGTTGCATATAGAAGATTTTAATGTGAATTATCAGGAGCACTTTCCAATTACTACAGAGGTTAGAGTTCGAAATATCGTTTAATATTGAATCAGAGATAGAGCTACTTCAACCATTTCTTGGTCACTTTCAAAGGGACTCTATAGCATTCTAGGAGAATCTTCAGGGATAAATATAATGAAAAAGGAATTTGTTGAAAATTAGATTTCAGTATCAATTTCATATTCAAGAATTCAGAAGACCATCATCTACATGTGCCATATTCAACATCAAGAACAAAAAACAAAGTATCAAAGATCAATTGTAGTAGTAGAGCATATTTTAATGAATATGACTGTTTTAGTCATTTATTGCAATCAACTGTTTCCACCAAACCGAGATGAAATTTGAGAAAAAAAGAGAGGATATTTTTAATAACATGTCTATATACAAAAATCTCCTTTAGTGTTTACACAGGTGCTACACTTGTAGAGAATTTAAGTCATCTTCACAGGGCATTTTCCATAAAATTGAAATTATTGTCTGAGTCATCAACTTCAAAAGAAGATTCCGATGAGCTGGAGGTGAATCTGAGAAATTGAAGACATGGGTTTTGTCAATAACATGGTAAGTTACAAAAAAACTCTCATATTTCACAGATATTTCACTAGTTGAGATATGAAGGTGGGGATTTCACACCTATTTTTCAGTAGTCCGCATCCTGAAATGAAGGAAAATTAGTTGTAATTGTTTCTATTTTTAAAGTTGAGTTAGATATCGAATTCAAATATTGAGTAGGTTTGGTTTTTCTATAAATTAAGATGTAATAGATAGATCTAGGGTTGGATTTTCAAGAGCAAGGAATCTCTTCATTGTAATAGGTTTCAAATTTCCAGAGATGAATAGAAATTGTAGAGGAGGAATGTTGAAGTTTCCATGGCAGAGATTTCTTGTGCCATTACTTTTCTTAATAAGTGATTTATTTATATGTCTTTTATTCCAGTTTAACTCTCCATTTTGTCTTTTTTTTTCATTCTTGAGAAACAGGTTCATGAAACTATAATTCATCTTGCATGCTCTAGGTTCATTGTTCAAGCATTTTCAAAACATTTTCTTCTTAAGTCTTGCAGAAATCACCCAGGCTAGGTGCTCTGTTTGATGGGATATCTCCCTCTGTATTCTAATCAACCTGCAAATACCTTAATAATGAGGAAATGATGTATACCTTTCTTCTGTCCATGATCCTTTCAAACCCTTGCCTCTTGCAACCTATCTCAGATCTGATTGTTGACTCCATTACCCAATGGCCTCCTCCATGACTGTCCCACCAAATATTAAAAAAAAAACTTGTCCTATTTGTCCTATCAGAAATATGACCTTCTGAGTGTTTTGATTGAGTATCTTGAGTGTAAGAAGGATTTGTAAATAGTGAGAGATCCCTCTCTGATTGTATTAGGTTAGAAATACAGCCGAAAGTGGTTTTGTTCTTACCTTGGCATCTAACTTCCACAACCTGGGTGCATTCTGAGTGCTAACACTTATTATATCAAAACCACTCCCATAGCATCTACACTTGTAAATGTATCCAATTTGAAAGGATTTGTAACACCTCGGTTTTGATCCTGTTGCATTTAAATAAATGATGTAAATAATCATGGTGTGGAGCTAGGAAAAAGACCCACCATCGATTTAGTATTTATGTTTCGGCAATTAAGGTGTGGCCAATGGTATTTTTATTTATGCTAGATGAACATTAATAGCTGAACATTATCTTTAAATTACAATTTTTAATTAAAACCCATAGCCAGCTATGTCAACGCAAATAAATGAGATGGGGGCATGATTTTTCCTAAGGATGAGGGAGTGGGGGATTGGAAGAGTGGGAGTTCGAATTGGGCAGAGCCCCACTTTGGGAAAAACATTTTTTGAATTTCTTGGGCAAGAAAACACCAAAAACGTCCATTCTTCCCTCATATGGCAATGTTTTGCCTTCCCTCACGATTTGGATGGAACAAAACATTTTTTGGACATTCACACAACATCCAACAAGAAAAAACTAATTTTAGTCTGAACCATCACGATTTTTCTCCTGTCCAACGATCTGTTCCCTTTCACGTTTTGGCTTTTCTTGTGTAGATTTGTTCTGTTCACATTTTCTCCAGTGTGTTAGTTGTTTTCCTGAACAGGAATGCCTTGAATCTGATTTGTGCCTTTGTTTGAAAGACCGACAACGTTTTCTCTTTGGAATTTTTGCAGTAATCGGTCTGGCACTGACAATGTTCAGAAGTTTGTAAATTTCTGTGTGTGTATGTAATCCTTGGCATCTGCTACGTTTTGATAAATCCCAGGACGAAGATCCCTGTGTGTCCATACATATTTGACATTTGAATTGATTGAAGGAATGGAAATAGAGTATTGACTTGCTTGATAAACCTGGTGTGTGAAAGAACCTCACAGACCAATCCAGAAGGCTGGTTTTCTTCTTTGCATTCCCTGAATAGCACTAGAAGGGAAGGAATGGCCTGAGGGACTGTGTAGCAGAGAAGAGAATGCTTCCTTGTGTTGAGTGTGTAATTGTTTAGAAATCAGGCTAGATCCGGTGTGGGTGTTCATAGCTCTGGGGTTGACCTCACTAGTTTAGTAGTTAGTCTTTCCACCTCCTTGACAGTTTGATAAACCCAACTGGAAGGATGGCTTGGCTGGTAGCATGATAAACCCATATGTTGGCTTGGTTGTGTCTCATGTGAATTTGGCTAAGTGTAAACCATTGCATGTGTAAGTCTGGTAAACCCAACTTTGTTGGCTTGACTGAATTTTAATTGTATCCTTGGCTATGGATGAAGCCTGTTAGTGTTCCTTATTCCTTGGGGAAGATCATTCCCAACTCGGGGGTGGCAGTGTTGCTGAGAGATTAAAGAGCACATTGGTCTATGGTTGGGTGGAATGTTGCAGCGACATAGCTGGTTGTGGGACAAGTTCTATTCAAGATAAGTGTTCTTGTCTATCTTATTCTCTACAGTTGTATTCTTGTATTGTAAATTGCTTGATGGAATGTGATGAAGATGTTGCTGTGTTGAATTGACGCATTGTTCCTTTGAATAACTGCAATTATAGGCATGTATGTATGTTTTCCGTCAATGCATTTCGAACTAAGTTGCACGGTAGATTGGCCAGATCGGTAATGGCCTGAATGATCAAATCAATCCAAGACTTCAGTGAAAAAGTTGGGTTTCTTGCTAGAAATCTCCATTTACTTAGTTTGCGGGATGCAGAATGTTGGTTTGTAGATCGCGGTTTCCTCAATTTTTCCCTTCTGCAACTTCCTTTTCGCAACTTGCGGGATGCGGGATTTGGAATCGCGGTGTCGCAATTTCCATAATTCCCAGCCTCATAAGTTCATATTTCCGCATCGTTGATCTTCATGGGATGATTGTCTGTTGTTGATCTGTTCCCAATGCGGAATGCAGGAAGTGAGATTTCCATTTTCGTAACTTTCGACCCCACAACTTGGGTTATCCACACCGTTGATTTTTGTAGGTGGATTTTGAACCATCGATTTGGTTCCAGTCTGCGGGACCTTCCAGGATCGTTGATTTTCGTCGTGTTTTCTCTCCATCGTTTGATCTCCTCTGAGATATTTCCCTGCAGATCATTAAGTTGATCAATGGAAGACGGGAGGGAGCGTGACAGTTATGGAAATGTCAAGAAGTGGTTCGTGACCATGCCCTATGTTTCGATGAAAAATAAAAGTTCTCAATGAAATTTTTTAATTCCACATGATAATGGGGTATGGGTATGTGACATTGTGGTTTCAAAGCTGCAGGTTGCAGCGTTGGGCCTGGATGGGCCGGAAGGCAGTCAAAAGTACCCTATGATAACAACTTGTAGTACACTACATTGTGGTATTAGAGCTCTGGTTGTATTATTGGGCCTTTATGGGCCAAGGTTGAGCAGCTGATAAAATCAGAATTACCCCTGTGTTCAACAGTCAAAAGACAAAAAAAAATTCCAGTGCAACGGGTGAAAATTTTGAAAATTTTGCTGAAACAGAGAAATTCAGCAAGGCTTTTCAATGGTTTTCAGGGGCTAGAAAGAAGAAAAATGGTATCTTGTTTATGCACCAAATTGCATGAAATCGAAGGATTAACAAAATAAAAAATGAGGGTGCTACCCTCGACTCGCCCTCGACCTGCCCTGCAGTGGTGCTGGGAAACCACAAGGGGGTGATCCCCCCTTGACCCCTGTCATCCCCCTGAGACAACCGTTCTTTGTGAGAGAAAATTATGTGTTTTGGGAAAAGTTGTCAATGTATGATTTTTCCAAGTGAAGGTGAGTAATGTATTATTCATGGGAATGTTATGCATCTAACAAATATTTTATTAACACATTTTGTAGAATTCTAGTCACCTCGAAAAGCAGCATTCCAGATAGTGTAGTTGGGTAAAGTGAGTTTGGTTCAGCTATGAGAATCAACAACATGCATGATGATGTATAGAACCCCAATGAGTATGAGGAAGATGCTATGGGGAAAAATTTCCAAGTTGGAAATGCTAAGACAAAGTCTAATGGGAGAAGCCTTTGCAAGAGACTCCCCCAGATTTTCTAGCCACCATGAGAAGCCTAATGGTAGAGATACATAGTTACAAGGCAGATAATGAAAGATTGGTTAAGGCTCAGGAGGAGTAGAATCAGTTGAATGTAGCCATGTTGCAAAGTTTGACAGATATCCAGAGAAAGATGAAATCCGAGGACCGAACAGAAAAGCCAGAAGGGAGTAAGAACACTGCTAGAAGAAGAAAGAGATCACCTAGTGAGTCATATGAATCTAAAGGGTCCACTGGAGATTCCAGTTCTTCTTCTCACAAGAATCAGAGAAAGAGGCACTACTAGAACCATTCACAAGATGAATTTAAGAAGGAAACGCCTCCTACCTTTAATGGTGAGATAAAGACTAGTCAAGAAGCTGAAGCTTGGCTTCTTAGGATGAGAAAATATTTCCAAGTCCAAGACTATTCTGGGAATATGAAATCTAGAGTAGCCATTTTCAATTTGACCAAAAGAGCATCCATATGGTGGGAGCATTTTAGGAAAGTAAAGAAGATCAATGAAAGAAATATTGCGTGGAAGCAGTTTCGAAAGTATTTTAAGGAGAAGTACCTCTCTGACAGGTACTATGATGACAAGATCAAAGAGTTCCATGAGATGAGATTGGGACAGAAGACTATGGAAGAATATTCCAATAAGTTTTTGGAGCTATTAAGGTATGTCAGGTACATAAAAGATGAGAAGGTAAAGGTCCAGTGTTTTCTGAGTGGATTGCCTCAGTCTTACAAAGACTGAATTGAGTTCTATGAACCTAGAACTCTGGAAGAAGCAATAATAAAAGCTAAGTATTGCTATGAGCAAAGCAAGAACAAACCAGATCACCAGAAAGCATGGAAGAACAAGATGAATGAGAAGTCAGATCAGAGGAAGAAATGTTACAAACCTTCTAACTTCAAGAATCAATAGAAGCAACCAACACAAGTTGAGAAGCAGCCAGCTAGAGCGATGGGAGAGAAGCCAAAAGATCCACAGCAGAACAAAGGACCACTCCAATGTTGGAAATGTGGAGGACCCCACATGCGTAGGTAATGTCCACTTGAGAATGAGAATGAAAGACTAGTGTACAATATTCAAGAGGCAGAAATAGTGGGACAAGTGGTAAGGGACGTACCTAGAATTTATGCATAATTGGAAGAATGCTAGGTAGATCACTGGTCAACAATGGTTGAAGTTGCAGGTAAGATTGTTGAGCAATCTATTTCTATTTTGATTGACCCTGGTTCTACTCACAGTTATATTTCTCCTAGAGTAGTGGAGGTTTATGCTCTTAGGAAGGTAAAGCATAGAAAGTCTTGGTTAGTTCATCTAGCCATTGGAACTAAGAGAAAAGTTAATGAAGTGGTGGAGAAATGTCCATTGGTGATGAATGGATTGATCACTTGTGTAGATCTGAATGGTCTACTGCTTGGTTCCTATGATGTTCTCATTGGCATGGATTGGTTATCAGCTCACAAAGTGAAGCTTGACTTTTATAATAAGACTTTTGAATGCATGGATGAAGAAGGGAAACCAGTAGTTATAAGAGGCATTCCAGAGGTAATCTCCGTGAGGTAGATTTTAGCAAAGCAGTTAAAGAAGTTTTGTATAAAAGGTTTCTAGTTGTATGCAACCCATATTGAGGAGACAACAGAGAATGGAACTCCTAGGTTGGAAGACTATCCTGTGTTGCAAGACTTCAAGGATGTTTTTGGTGATGAGGTTCCAGGACTTCCACCTCCAAAGAGGGACATAGATTTTGCAATTGAACTTGTGCTAGGAGCAGCACTAGTGTCAAGGGAACCCTACAGAATGAGTACACCATAAATGTTAGAGTTGAAGATGCAGCTGCAAGAATTGTTGGATAAAAATTATACTAGGCCGAGTGTGTATCCTTGGGGAGCACCAGTTCTGTTTGTAAAGAATAAAGATGGTACACTCAGATTGTGTATTGATTACAAGCAGATGAATAAAGTCACGATGAAGAACAAATATCCCTTGCCAAGAATTGATGACCTCTTTGATCATATGAAAGGAGTGAAGATATTTTCCAATATTGACTTGAGGTCTGGGTACCATCAAGTGAGAATCAAGGAAGAAGAAATTCATAAGACAACCTTTAGGACAAGGTATGGAAATTATGAGTTTGTAGTGGTACCATTTGGTCTCTCAAATGCACCAACAACATTTATGTGCCTTATGAATAGTGTCTTTAGCAGGTATTTGGAAAAAATCATTCTTGTTTTCCTTGTTGATATTCTTGTTTATTCTAAGAATGAATAAGAGCATGAAGAACATTTGAGACTAACATTGGAATTGCTCAAAGAACATCAGCTGTATGCAAAGTTGAGCAGGTGTGACTTTTATAGGGATAGAATTTAGTACTTGGGTCGCATTATTTCAAAGGAGGGTATATCTGTAGACCCTGAGAAAATTGAAGCTATTAATAATTGGCCTACTCCAAAGAATGTCACAGAGGTAATATCTTTTATGGGGATTGTAGGATATTATAGGAGATTCATTGAAGGATTCTCCAAGGTTTCACATGCTGTCAATTCTTTGCAAAGGAAGGGGATAAAGTTCGAATGGACCTCAAAGTGTGAAGAAAGTTTCCAGCAGTTGAAGTATCTTATCACAAGTGCATCGGTCTTAAAAGTTGCAGACCGAGAGAAAGATTTTGTGGTATGTACGGATGCATGTGGTCAAGGACTTGGAGGAGTTCTTATGCAAGACAACCATGTCATATGTTATGAGTCAAGAAAATTAAAGGAGCATGAAAAGAACTATGCCACTCATGATATTGAACTTGCAGCCATAGTACATGCTCTCAAGATGTGGAGACATTACTTGATGGGAAGAAGATTTGAGCTAAGGATAGACCATTGTGGTATGAAGTATTTGTTTGATCAACCTACTCTGAATTCTAGGAAAGTGAGATGGTTGGAGTTTTTATGTGAGTTTGATTTTGAAATCAAGCACATAAAGGGAAAAGATAATAAGGTAGCAGATGCACTCAACAGGAAGGGGTAGGATATGCATGTGGCATCTTTTAGTATTTTCCAATCAGATTTTAGGCAGTAGATTACTAATCGTGTTACTGAAGATGAATTGTATGCACTGGTCAAGGACAAGTTGCGGCAGCAAAGCCTTGAAAAGAAGTATGAGGGATATAAATTGGAAGAAGATGGTCTTCTTACCTTTAAGAACATAATTTATATTCCAAATGTAGCAGATTTGAGGAGGGTTGTTATGGATGAGATCCATCAAGCTCCACATTCTGGTCACCCAGGATATCAGAAGATGATTGCTACAGCTAGGAAGAAGTACTTTTGGGCAGGAATGAAAAAGGACATGGATGAATATATTTCAAGGTGCATGAAGTGTTAGCAAATGAAGGTTGAACATCAACACCCAACAGGTTTGTTGTAGCCATTGCCAGTTCCAGAATGGAAATGGGAAGTTATTTCCAAGGATTTCATTACAGGATTGCCGATGACTTGGAGACAACATGATTCCATCATGGTTGTGGTGGACAAGTTGACAAAGGAAGCATATTTTATACTGGTTAAGTCTACACACAAGACTGATGACATTGCGGAGATATTCATGAAGGATATTTTCAAACTGCATGGATTACCTAAGGCAATAGTCTCTGACATAGATGTCAAGTTCACTTCCAATTTTTTGAAGGGGTTGTTTGTAGATTTGGGTACAATGTTGAATTTCAGCATGGCCTACCATACTCAGACCGATGGACAGACCGAGAGAGTTAACCAGGTACTGGAAGATATGCTTCACATGTATGTGATGGACAAACCAACCAAGGGGGAAGACTATTTACACCTGGTATAGTTTGCTTATAACAAAGGGAAACATGAATCCTTGGGGATGAGTCCATATGAAGCTCTATATGGAAGGAGGTGCAGGACACCAGTGACTTGGGATAATCCAGTGAACAAGGTTGTGCTTGGTCCATAATTGCTCAAGGAGATGGAACAGGAAGTTGTAAAGATCAGGAAGAATTTGAAGGTAGCCTAGGACAGACAGAAAATTCATGTAGATAAGTATAGGGTGAACATAGAGTTCAATGTTGGGGATCATGTTTACCTCAGAGTGAGGGAAAAGAAGAGTTCCTTGAATCTTGGAGGTTGTGCCAAGTTGTCACCTAGATATTGTGGGCCATTTGAAGTGCTTAAAAGAATAGGGCCAGTTACATATAGACTTGAATTTTTTGCTAGCACTAGAGCTCATAATGTTTTTCATGTTTCTTTTCTTAAGAAGTATATACATGATCCTAACCATATAATAAATTGGGATGTGATTTAGGTGGAACCAGAGGGAGAGTTCCAAATCGAGCCTATGCGCATCCTCGCCAGGAAGGTCATAATGCTATAGAACCAAGCAATAGGATAGGTGAAGGTGCAATGGGAGCACTATGGTCCTCAAGAAGCTACTTGGGAGCTGGAGGATGCCATGCGACTGGGACATCCATTTTTGTTCGAATCTGCAGATTACTGAGGCTAGTACCAGCAAGCATTTTTGTTTAATGTTGTAAAGCACCAAGGATAGTGCTGTTGAAGGGGGAGGAGAATGTAACACCCTGGTTTTGACCCCGTTTCATTTAAATAAATGATGTGCATAATCATGGTGTGGAGCTAGGAAAAAGACCCACCATCGATTTAGTGTTTATGTTTCAGCAATTAAGGTTTGGCCAATGGTATTTTTCTTTATGCTAGCTGAACATTAACAGTTGAACATTATGTTAAAATTGAAATTTTTAATTAAAACCCACAACCAGATATGTCAATGCAACTAAATGAGATAGGCGCATGATTTTTCCTAAGGATGAGGGAGTGGGGAAATTCGAATTGGGAAGAACCCCACTTTGGGAAAAACGTTTTTTGAATTTCTCAGGAAAGGAAACACCAAAAACGTCCATTCTTCCCTCATACAACAATGTTTCACCTTCCCTCACGATTTGTATGGAACAAAACATTTTTTGGACATTCACGCAGCAGCTAGCAAGCAAAAACTACTATGATTTTGAACCATCACGATTTTTGTCCTGTCTGGCGATATGTTCCCTTCACGTTTTGGTTTTTCCTGTGTGGATTTGTTCTGTTCACGTTTTCTCCAGTGTGTTAGTTGCTTTCCTGAACATGAATGCCTTGAATCCTACTTTGTTCCTTTGTTTGAAATACCGGCAACGTTTTTGTTTTGGCATTTTTGCAGCAATTAGTTTGGCACCGGCAATGTTCAGAAATTTGTAAATTTCTGTGTGTGTATGTAAACCCTGGCATCTGCTATGTTTTGATAAATCCCAGGACGAAGATCCCTGTGTGTGCATCCATGTTTGGCATTTGAATTAATTTAAGGAATGGAAATAGAGTCTTGACTTGCTTGATAAACTTGGTGTGTGAAAGAAGCTCATAGACCAATCTAGAAGGTTGGTTTTCTTCTTTGCATGCCCTAAATAACACTGGAAGGGGTGTTCATAGTAGAGAAAGGAATTCTTCCTTGTGTGGGTGTTCATAGCTTTGGGGTTGAGCTCCTAGTGTAGCAATCAGTCTTTCCACCTCCTTGAGAGCCTGATTAACCCAACTAGAAGGATGGCTTGGCTGGTAGCTTGATAAACCCATCTATTGGCTTGGTTGTGTCTCATTTGAATTTGGCTAAGTGTAAACCATTTCCTGTGTAAGTCTGTTAAACCCAACTGTGTTGGCTTGAATGAATTTTAATTGTGTCCTTGGCTATGGGTGAAGCCTGTTAGTGTTCCTTTTTCCTTAGGGAAGATCATGCCAAGCTTGGGGGTGGCAGTGTTGCTGAGGGATTAAAGAGCACATTGGTCTATGGTTAGGTGGAATGTTGCAATGACATATCTAGTTGTGGAACAAGTTCTATTCAAGATAAGTGTTCTTGTCTATGTTATTCTCTGCAGTTGTATTCTTGTATTGTAAATTGCTTGATGGAATGTGATGAACATGCTGTTGTGTTGAATTGACATATTGTTCCATTGAATAACTTCAATTATAGGCATCTATGTATGTTTTCCATTGATGCATTTCGAACTAAGTTGCAGGGTAGATTGGCCAAATCAGTAATGGCCTTAATGGTCATATCGATCCAATACTTTAGTGAAAAAGTTGGGTTTCCTACTAGAAATATCCATTTACATAGTCTACGGGATGTGGGATGTGGAATGTCAATTCGCAGATCATGGTTTCCACAATTTTTCCCTTCTGCAAGTTGTGGGATGCGGGATGCGGAATCACGATGTCGTGATTTCCATAATTCCCAGCCCCGCAAGTTCATATTTCCACAACGAATATCTTCGCGAGATGATCATTCGTCGTTGATTTGTTCGTGATGCGGAATGCGGGATGCGGGTTGCAGGAAGTGAGATTGCCATTTTCATAACTTCTGACCCCGCAAATCGGGTTATCCACACCGTTGATTTTTGTGAGTGGATTATGAACCGTCGATTTGGTTCTAGTATGCGAGACCATTCGGGATCATTGATTTCCGTCGCATTTTCTTTCCACCGTTCGATCTCCTCTGAGATCTTTCCATGCAGATCGTTGAGCTAATCAATGGAAGACGGGAGGGAGCATGACAGTTTTGGAAATTTTGAGAAGTGGTTTGTGACCATGCCCCATGTTTCAATGAATAGTAAAATTTCTCAATGAAATTTTTTAATTCCTCATGATAATGGGGTATGGGTATGTGAGAGGATTCTTCAAGTTGTGTAATGCGATAAGTGGTTCTTGACTGATATTTGTTTGATCTCTTCAAAAACTTTATGTTGATTCTTTCATCACTGGAATGAATTTTTGTTGGTTTTTATGAAATTGAAAGGTGCAACCAAGTTGAAGAGGAAGATATGAGATTTTGAAGGTATTGTGATTCCCCAAAAGCTCCTAACTTCAGTGAAATTTGTAGAATTTATCCACCCAATGGTAGCCTCAATATTTGTAGGATCAATCTTAAGTTATCCTACACCAATTGCATACCCCAAATACACCAAATATTGTTGAGAATATTCATATTTCTTAAGGTTTTCTAGTGTTTGATGTTTGTTCAGTGTCGCTAACACCTACTTGAGATGTACAATATGCTCTTACCTAGTAATACTATAAACTAATATATCATATAGTTAAACTATTACAAACGAATCTATAAAAGGACATGATACATTATTCATGAACTACATGGTGTAGTTGTTTCATTACACAAACCAAATGGAAATACTAACCATTCATATAGACCTTTTATAGTATTGAAGGTAGTATTTTAGGTGTCTTATTCCTTCACTCATTCCTAGTGGTATCATGATTTGAGATACAAGTTGGTGCAGTGCTTGGCATGTTTCAACTGATCTAGCAAATCATATTTGATCCTTAGAAAAGGTATCAATTCTAGAGGGTGATCTTATTCAAAGCTCTATAGTTAATGCACATCCTTTAATTCCCATCCTTCTTGAATACTATGGTGATAGGTGACCCACAAGGTGATGTGCTTGGTCTGATTACTTCTTTCTTTAACATTAGTTGTAACTACTTCTTCACTTATTATACTTCTAGAACAAACTGTATATTGAGTCAAATGTTTAGCAATGGAGGATTAGGAAATATATGTATTTTATGTTCCATTTTCATCTTAGGAGGTATCCCTTTACGCTCATAGAAAAATTGTCTATATGCATGCACAATATTCTCCAACTGGTGTTTCTATTATCTAGTAAATCCCTTCATATATTCCTTAACTTTTACCAATTCACCTTCTTGATTATTATGCCTTGAGAAAAAATACAAACTTTCTTCTTGAACTGATCAAATTCTTGTGTTGGTTGGGAGTTACCAAAGAGATCCTTGATTTAACCTTGTTCTCATTGATGATGAAATATTTCACATCCTTGATCAAGAGATATTGGTTTTATATCCTTATTGCATCCTTCATATACATGTAGAGGATTCCAAACTCTACACCACAAAAATCAAGTGGTACTATTACAACTAACTCCACTTCATCAATATAATCTACACTTATATAAAAGTTAATCTCTCATTGTTTTGTGACCCTAATATTTACATCCTTATGTACCCATCCCAATGGGTAGGCGCTTAGATGATTGTGAAATTCTAATCCAATATTACTTACTAGGTATTCTGCTATGAGATTAACCAATGAACCGTGATCAATTAGAGAATCCACCTTAGTCTTTTCTACCTGAATATTGATGTGTAAGATTTTTATCATCTACTTATATTCCCTAAAATGGAGGCTACTCAGATTCACCTCCTTATGCATTGTAGTGTAGACAATTTTCTCATCTACATTTGAATTTCTCTCTACTTAGTCTCCTAAATGTATGGACATCATGTTCGTGTTCCTTACATCCTTCTTGTGACTCTTTGGGTTCATCTCTAGATGTAACTTCCAGTATTTGTACTTAATGTAACCATCAATGTTGCAATGATTGAAGTGGTTTTTTTGGATACTTACACTAATGTGTTTTGTTTGTAGTCTTCTTATATTTTCCTTTCCCTTTCTTCTTCCCATCCATGGAGGTATCTAAGTGTTCTCTTTGCTTGGAACTACCTAATTTTTGTCATGTCCCCATATTTTTTGACATAAAAGTGTTGACCTTTCCCAACACCTTGCGGGTCAAAAGATGCATTAATTACCTCACCCAAGCATTTTTTTCCAAATATTATTTATGAGGCTTACACTTAGTATACTTTTTATTATTAATTAATTATTGTGCAAATAACATGTGTAATTGAGCTTGGCATGTCAGGAGGGTGCAATTTGCAAGCCAACTTTCCAAGGAGGAGATTTAGAAAGTGAAAAAATACTGATAAAAGAAAGCAGTTAGAGAAAGAAGGAAAGTGCCAAAATCTATGACAAACATAGTCACATCTAAAAATGCAACATCATACCAAAGGAAGGCGCAGTTTCCATTTAGGAGTGGAGTGACAAAAGCAGAAGGCAGAAAAATATGTCATAATGAAAAGAAGGAAACATCATACCAAATGAGGGAGCAATTTACCTTTTTGAGTTTAGTCACAAAAGAAGGGAAGTTAGGAAAAGCTTCCCAATAAGCTAACATGATGAGTTTGATCCTATGATAAATGAGTAATGGAAATGAGTATGAGTTTAAATGATGTATTGTGTAAAATAAATATTTAGTAAACTCTTTAAAATTCTATTCTTGGTTCTGATATATTTATGAGCCGAATCCATACATTTTGGTACACCTATTCTAGATGACTAGTAAAAAATTACTAGTTTTATAGTTTTATCAATTCCAGGAGTTCTATTTATATGAATGCAATTCCATAAGATGATGAATTATTTTTATTGACCCATATGTCCATACAACCTTCCATACTACAATTTAGTTGAGGACTTACATTTTTTTGGTAGCCTCCACTGCGCAGAACCTCCCTATGCCAAAATTTCCAAAATTGCCCAACTTCTCCCAAACAACCCCAAGTATTTATTGAAATTTTCTAATATGTATGAAACACCATTGGATGAATTTTAAATGTCTTGTAAAATATATTTTTATTTAACCAAGCCTTTGGTTGAAAGGATATGAACGAATCTTCCGAGTTTCACGGTTGGGTGACCTAGAAGCGTGGGAGTAAATTTCAGCATAGATGACTCTAAAACCTAAATTGTCCCTGATATAAATGTGATAGGTAAAGATGATATCACTATCCTAAAATTTTCCTTGGTTGTTTCCTTCTTCTCGCTTCCCTATTCATCAATTTACCAGCAAAATACCCTTATCTTCCTAGTCAAAAAATTGTCTGGTTTAATACACTATTTTATTTCAAATATTTATTACATTATCAGTAGAGTTAGTGTTATGATCTATACATCAGATCTAGGAACATTATAGTGGTATCGTAGCTCTTTCCTTGGTTCAACCTATGGAAAATAATCTCTCAATTAGAAGAAAAAACATTTTTAGCCATGTCATACTCTGAGCAAGACTTTGATGAGAAGTATGAAGAATACTGCAAAAGGTATGAAGAAGACCTTGATCAGTTTAAAGAGAAAGGCTATGAGTAGCCCTCATGTAGTACCTAAGGTAGAGGTAGTGGGAATGATATGGATGATATATGGCTCCCAGTTTATGATGATTCCATTTGGTCAAGATCTACATGTATCAATGATCAAATGTTCAATGGAAGAAACCTTAAGGAATCCTTCTAGTACTCCATGGAGTACTATGCTTTGAAAGAAGAGATAAGGGAGGTACTTTCTTTCTAAGAGTACTGCACTCTTGAGATACAAAATTTGTTCAAAGATCTGTACTATGGGACAAACCTGAAAATGATTGCACACATGGTTGATGAAGTGTGCAAGAAAGGGAAGACTAGAAGGTTTCCTCCTGGAGCCAAAGGATGAAGAAAGTTGAAAGATTCATCAAATCCATCTGCTTGTCAGAGAAGTAAGAGTATGTTTGGATTTTTTTCAAATAGAAATTCTAGTCACCATCTTGATGAAGAAGCCTCAAGTTCCTTGAAGGAGAAGAGAAATGAAGAAGAGACATAGATCCATGAAGTGAAGTGCAAATCACCACAAAGTGGTTGCATAAGAGGAGAATTTGAAGTTGAATGCACTGCAAGGATCTTAGTGGGTGATCTCCAGATCACTGATAGAGATGCGGGATCATGTATGGAGAGACACCTTTTGGATCGGTGTTGGCAAGGGTTTTGGGACAAGTTAGTTGCGCAACACCATGAGTGTCACACAATCTGAGAAGACACCGCGCAAGTGAAATATGGCGCACAAGGTGGAAGATAGACTATTTTGAATATTTTGTGTCACTTTTTGTACTTTTGGATCACATTTTGTGGATATTGGTCATTAGTTGGTGGAATCAGTAAGGAATTAGTTAGAAAATCGTCCAAGTGGACCATGAATGTAAAGGTGCAAGCCTATAAATATAAGAAGACTTGTAAATGTGAAGAGCATCAAGGAAGAATCAAGGAGAGAATGAGAATTGAGAAATTGAGACTCAATTGAATCCCTGTTTGTTTTGGATCTCTTGTTGATTGCGTAGAATTAATATGAGAAGACAAGGTTGATCTGAACTACTGTTACCTTTTTTCCTCTTTCGGTCTTTCTTTTTCTGTGAATCCAATGGTGAATGTGTGCTACATGGATCTATGATGCGATGTTTATTGCTTATGAATAATGTTATCTTTCTAGATTTGTTTGCACAACAATATGGTTATTTCTATTATGAATGAATGATGCGATCTTTTAAAGAGAAATGGTGAATGGTTCTATTGATGATTAAGTAACTAGTCAGTTCCGATAGATAAGTTGATGGATTGTTGATGCCCTTAGTCCTCTTCTATTATGCAGAAAATTGGTTTCGTTAACCCTCCGTCGAACATCTCGGGTAAGAATTTATCCACTCTATGGGTGTTGCTGGACAGGGTAAAACCTGTTTGGGTAGATGCTCAGGGAGATCGCAGCAAGTTGAGTGTCAACAGAGTGGGAACCCCTGTTGACAGGGTTTTGCTGGTTGGGATTGCGCCAAAAAATGATTCTATTGTCGGGACCTTTTTACAATTGAGAGGAGGATATGTGGCATCCGACGTGACCAGAAATTCAAGATTAGTTTGATCAGAAGACGTTGATCCTAGTTTTTTCATCATTTTCGGTTGGTAAATTACATTTTTTTGACATCTATTTTGTCATCTTTTTGACATATTTATGTCATGTTGAGGCCCGGAAATTCACGGGCGGCAACAGTAAAGGATTCTCCCCAATCAACGTTCCCAACTAGCCCGTTGACTATTTGGTGTAGGGAATCCATCCGGTTTACGGTCCGGCTACCGTAGGTCAAAGTAACACAAGAGTTTACCGGTTACGGCCCGGTCCACCGAAATTTGTATTTTTGACTTAATATATGCAATGCACATGCCTATCTTAATCATGCAGGGTGATAAAGATGCACGGAACTACACAATGTGCTGTGTAGGTTCTTACCTCTCGTCTTAGGTTCACAAACATCTAAACCACATATGCAATTATGAAGTAAAACAACTAACTATCTATCCCCGGGGAGCCAAAAGAATAATTATTATTGAGTAATGTATTATTTCCATGTACGATAAACAAAATTACAGATAGTTGATATTTACGTTTACAACACATGAACGAGAAAATATTCTAACAACCAGATAGCCAATTGTTATATGAGCCACATACATTACTCCAGGTGAATTTTCCACAAATTAAATCAGAAATCATTCAACAAGACATAGGTCATAAAGTTAGAACGATCTCACGATTCATGGACACAAACTGAAAAATAAAGTAGTTCATCTTTCTGCCATCCATGGTACAACATTTGGAAACTTCACAGCTCTTTCTCCAACAGGCAAACTAAAATATTTTATTGCAAAAGAAAGTAGTTCTTCTTACAATATGTCCTCCAGTCTTACTGGGAAAAAAGCCCCTCTCTTCTCTACGTTTCCTATTTTTATACAAAAGCAAAAATTGGTTGGGCTGCCCAAAGTGACCTTTGGGCTTCCCAACTTTTTTGTCTTCCCAACCTTTCATCTTTTTCAAAAAATCCTTTTACAAACGTATTAAATTACAACAAGGTTGACTGGTCCTCTTTTGAGGAGGGTTCCGCTTGGTTTCCCAAAAATTTCTTCCACGCTGTTGTTTCAGCAGTGAGATATTCAAACGAGCTCGGCTCTAAAAACTGAATGTTTAGCTCGAACTTTTCAGCCTGGTTTCTAATGGCCTCTACCCTAGCTGTGTTCAATCGCACTTGTTCTTCTAAGAGCTGCACGCTGACGGCTGTATGGCCTATTTCATTTTTTAGGATTTGGTCATCAATAGCTTTGATGCATTGTACTCTGGCTTCTTCATCTTGCTGTCCTTTCTGCAACATTTCTACAAATGCATCATGATCAGGGAACTCATATAGCCTCTGCTTGTCTTCTGTCTGAAATCTATTGTAGGTAACCAGGGATCTCCTGAAGAATTCTGTGCAGACTCCTTTGGTCTTCTTGACTGTTTTCTGGAAATCTTCTGCAGTATTGATAGCGAATTCTATCAGATCATGGTCCCGTTTAAGGGCTTGTTTATCCTTGGATGGTAGCTCAGCTGGGACTTCCTCTTCATTCTCTACCCTTGCTATCCTTGTAGTTAGTACTTCGAGGATGTCTTGGGACCTGTCGACAAAATAAGAAGCTGTTTCCAAGATTTCTTCAAGTCGGCTATCAATCTGGAGGACCTGACATCTTTCTTCTTCTAGAGCAGTTTGCAAGTGTAGCACTTTAGCTTTCTGGGCCAGGATGTGTTCTTTAACTGGCTGTAGATCAACCTGCTGTTCTTTTGCTGCTTCCAGCTGCTCTTTCAGTCCTTTAACGTATGCGGCATTGGACTCATAGATAATAGACTGCTGTGCTTCTAGGTCTTCTATCTTTGCCTTCAACTGCTCCTTTTCATTCTTTAAATCTTGGATTTCCTGTTGTGCACTTTCCAGAGCCTTATGTGTTGTTTCCTTGGCCTGTGCTTCTACCTGGACGGCGCAGATTTCACTCTTTGTGGCCTCCATTTCTCTCAGCACATGTTCATATTTTCTCTTAAGTCTATTTGCCTTCTTCCCTTTCTTTTCTCAGGGTGTCCTTAAGCTGAGAGGAGGTCTTCTTGGATGCCTCTATTTCAATCATCATTCTGTCTATGTTATCCTCTGAAGCATGTATTGCTGCAGTCCCGGCCCTTATAGTAAACCTTGGATCTACATCTGTTCCTACCATCATGACCTTGTCTGTTATCATTTTGCTGGCCATTTCTTCTGCCCCTACCTTTCTTTCTGTTCTCCTCATTATCCTTTTAGTAGCCCTATCATAATATACGGTGCTGAAATCAGGGACTTCTTCCCCTTTTTCCTGCACGAAGGGTACCAGCTGAATCATAGGGGTAGCAGCTTCGATGGTAGTGGGCACTTGAGGGATCTGCACCTCGGGGTTTTCCTCTCCCTGCCTCATCCTTGATGATGTTTCGAGAGCTTGCTGTTGCATCAACTCCATCTGTTCAGCTTCCTGCTCTCGTAGTTCTTCGTCTAGCTTTCTCTGGGCTTCTTCGACTGCTTGCCTAGCAGCTTCTTCTGTTTCTCTGGCTGCTTCATTGGCTCGTTCAGCTGCTTCCTGGGCAGCTTTCCTCTTTTCTTCTTCTCCCTTTCACATCCATTCTACAGCCTCATCTTCCAGCCTCTAAGGCTCCTCTCTTATCCTTTTGGCTGCTTCTTCAGCCTTAGCTTGCTCGGCTTTATCTTGTTCAGAGCCTTTTCCACCCTTGGTGGGGTTCTTTGGCTTGAATCTTTTTCTGAGTGCTGCCATGTTAGGGGAATTCCTATAGACTGATTCATCTTTATCGTAATGATGGCTGTATTCGAGGTATACTTTATATTTCCTGCAGTGTTCCGCTACTTTGCTATGAGTGTCATTTCGTCTGAAAGTCATCTCGCCAAAGCGGAACTTCCCAAGTTCCTCTACAAATTCTGCAGCCTACTTCACATTGGCGAAACTGCAGCTGCCTAGCTTAAATGGCAGAGGTGGATAGGCAGACTTCTTTTTCTGAAACAAGAAATGACCAACACCGTCAATAAACACTTGTCTTACTGCCTCTTTGTGGACTATATAATCCGTGGCATACTTTGGCAGTTTATGGGGTGTCTTTGATCCCCCATACGTTCTAATATACATGCCATTTTCGGTCAGGAAATAATCTCCATACTCTTCAATCATCTGCATGGCATCTTCAGACATACAATCACATCCCCCCCGGAAGATGAGCTTGTATAATGGCATAATAAATTGCTCACATACTTCTTGGTAGTGACCGTGGTACAGATGAGCCCATAATGGTTTGTAGGATGAGTAAATAGGCATTCTGTCCCTATCCCATACACACTGGAGGCCTGGGAAAGGCTGGTTACATAGTATGCAATCTATCAGAATCGAGCTCATATAAAACTCAGATCTTTTCCGGGCTTCTCCTCCTTTTGCTGTAGCTACACAAGAGGAGAGACTACTCGATACCAGGCTGGCCCAATTGAATACCGTTCCTTCTATTGCCACATATAAAATCAGGGGTATCCATTCAAATTTGAATAACCTGCCATTAGCCCTCCTGAAAATCCTATTCAGCATTAGAGCTATGAATCTGTAAGGGGCTCTAAGGCTGGCTGTGTCATAATAGTCAGTTGCTCTATGTCTATAGAGCTTCCCTGGTAATAGCATTCTCCTCATGGTTTCTACTAAATCCATTCTGAGGTTGTCCAACCACTCATTGGACAAGAAGACTTGAGGTTCAGGCAGGTGGTATGATAAGGCCACATATCCAGGGCTAAATGCAGCATAGCCCTGACCTTCAACATTACACATAAGCATTGTGTCATGGTTGGTGTGTGGCAGGATCCATTTCATCACTTCAGAGCATGGAAACAGCTCTGGCCTGGTGGCGACCTTCATAATGGCGGATTTTTCTATGTTTGCGTAAATGGGTGCTTCCTCAAGACCCATGTCTGGGACTTCCCTACGGGAAATCAACCTATATATTTCTCCCCATTTATATTCAGGTTCAACTCCCGTGACACATTGGGTGTCCTCGTAGATGTACTCAGTTTTTGTTTCTGCTTCGGGTACTGATACTTCTTCCACTGCTGGGGCTTTCTTCTTCTGTCTTCTGGACATTGTGAGTTCGTCCTGCCATATGTAATCATTTTGACATTAAGTAATTCGACTTTCCATACAATGTGCATCAATTTATCCTTCCTCAAGTGTATCATAATTGTGATCATTCAATAAAATCAAATATAAGTTCCTCCTATTGAGTAACCGCACTAGCATGCAGTATTGTGTAACGTGCTGTTATCCCATGCAACTAATACATATATTATTCAACCTTACAGTGCCTTATGAATGAACCATCTTATGATCTATTCTACATGCAGCAAGTTTATCATTCATATTAGCGTTAGCATGAAATCTACATGAAACTGCAACATGCCATTTTCCGCACGGTAACGATACAAACAAACTAACAAATTATATGCAATGTGCAATATTCCGCCATTAATCTGTTTCATTAACAAATGGAGTGAAGGTTCACGACAGTCAACATTTTAACCATAGAGCTCAGCACACGCGAGACTAATGACGACTCATGTGGCCTACGGTGGAAAAGCTCCATTAACTTGACTATACATCGTTTGGGAAACATTTACTTTCTGTCCTGGATATTCCCATGGAAAACCACCCGAGATGCTCTCAACCCACGCATTACAAACGGCGAAACCTCCCCTTAAAAGGCTAGGGTTTTCAGGCGACAGGAACCGAAAGGGCAGCTAGGGGTTTCGCAATCGACACGGGCTGCGACTGGAGTAGCGAAGGAGCGACCCTGTCGACTGTAAAATCTCTTTCAACAACCCAGTGCCCCCCCCCGGCAAACCAATGAATTCTTCGACGGAACTGCGCCTAACCGCGCGGGCAAAATAGCCTGGGTTCAAAACCCCTGGCAAGCACTTAGGGAAATAATCGCCCACCAGACTCCCCAAAGCAAGAATCCAACCCTGACCACTCCCTGTCTATCATGGCCGCGCAGCAAGGCCTGGCGCAGATGGCGTAACGGCCTTCTGCGCCTAAAACCTTTCAACCCTTGCGCGCAAGCAATGACTAACAGGCAGAAAGTAATCAACGTAACAGGTTAAAAATGCCCCCCCTCGCCCTAGGTTAAGATAATAACCAACCTAACAAGCTTAAATCCTAGCTGGACGAGGGAAAAAACGCCGGGACCCCAAAGCACGGTAGCAAATCAAAATCGTTCAATTAAATGGGAAAAGAAAACGAGATGCACCTACCTGGCAAACCGGCGAAATGATCAAGCTGATGAAGGTTGGAATTCTGCCCTCGCCACCTAGAAGCTGGTATAGTGACAGCTAGACCTTCTCTCCTCTCGAAGCACGACATCTCAACTCATCGCGACAATGCTCGACAAAAAAACAATACAAACCCCCGACTGTTGCACCGTATATATAAAAAATGCCACACATGCGAGCATTTAAATCGGGCGCGAAAAGAAAGTGGCGTCGGGTGACTAGAATTTCAGTCCCTCTGCAACAGCGAACAATCCCCGATACTAATTCACCCGCCCGGTTAAATAAAACGCGTGAACAAAATGAAAGTCGGGCGTCGGCGGATACCTTGATCGGATGACCAAGAATCCGAACCCCTCCGCAACGGCGGATGCTCGGAGCATGATGCTGTCTGCAACGGAGGAGGAAAAGATGGCCAAGCGCTCCACTACAGAGCCGGCAAAAAAAAAAACACACATCTAAGTGCCAATGAAAGCCAAAGTCGGAAGCGATCCGCAACGGCGGATGCCTGAAAAAAAAGCTCTGTCCATAGAATCGGACAAGGGAGACTTCAAATCCCTCCGACGAAGAATCCAAACCAGCCCGAAATGTCACAGAATGAAAACCTACACGCAACGGCGGACAGAAAAGGACAGTCCACACCCGGAAACGCTCCGCAACGGCGAAAGGCAGGATCAAATATCTACCCGCAACGGCAAAGAGGACAAATATTTAACTCCCGATTGAACAAGGCTTCGAGAGACATGCAAGACAATGACGCATTCCACTAAGGATGAGATTCATTAAAACACTGAAATGAGCAAGCACCAATCGATTGACAGTAACCCAAAATGCCGGAAGACACTTTAAAATCCAGAGGCCGAAAAACCAATAGGCTGAAATCAAGAAAAGAACTGACTAATTCAAAGTAAAGGGGGGTCCCAAAATTTTCAGAATTTTGGGAAATTGTTGCAGATGCAACATGTCATACAGCTTATAATTTAGCATCAGGTATGAATATATTTGAGTTTATGCAAATTCTGGTTTATTATTGTTATTTCACGATTTTATTAATTAAATTCGATGCTATTTGAGAACACGTTTGATATATGTGTGAATTTGTTTGCAATTTATTGTCCTTGAATGAGCCAATGATTGGACCTGCATCATGCTAGATATGCGCAGATCGCATCCAACTCACCGATCAAGCTGCACATTGTTTATGGAATATTCCAAAGCTTTAAAGCATGGAATGGTTTTCAATTTTTATGTGTCCATGCGTCTGGGTGATAAAATGACCCTCATTCTAGATGGCTCATCATCTCACCTTCTCTATTTGACACCATGATACCATTCCACATCAAAGAGAATCCTCATGCCACAACACGCGCAATGGAGAACCAGCACGCAAGGAAGAAGGAGAAGCGTTGTGTGTTGGCATTCAATCAGTTGTTTGTAGTAATCGTTGACTAATTTTAGGAGTGGTTGACCACTGAAATGGTTGACCCGCTTATCCCTGTAAATGATATATATAAATGCCTCCAACTGAGCACATAGTTAGCGAGTTTTTGCATGTAATCATTTGATTTTAGAGAAACTCTGTAACACTATTCCGTATTTTAATAGAAGTTACATTCATGTTGTGTATATGATCTTGTTCATGTAAGCATTTAGCAAAGCATCACCCTAATTGCTGAGAGGGCCCCTCAACAACCAGTGGTTTTCATTCTTGTGTGTATTTTCGTCATCTCTTTCCTTGCAGATAAGTAGGTTTATTTCCAATTTGTTTCTGTGATTAAGTTACTGTAGTCATTTATTATTTTTTTTTCTGTAAGGTATGCTTGTTAAAGTTTCTATCATCCATATTATACTCTTAGTATAGTTTCTATTTCATAGATTAAAAATAACTGGTTGGGTGCATAGTTTTCCTTTAGTTTCTTTTCCAGTCTTTGCTAGCTTATGATTTAGTTTTATGTTGACAAGTATACATAGTAGATTACTTTAATATCTTAGAATCAATTTGCAGTAGGTCCAGTTTTGCTAAGTCTTGTATTGTTATAAGTTTGCTTTGGTTATATTTTAGTTTGTTTAATAATGCAATAGGTAATAATTTCCTTATAATCATGAATTAACTTAAGAAATTTTGTTGTTAAATTCGATCACTAAGTAGGTCTACTTCCTGTTCTTTATGCATTTTGTCTTCATGTGCAAAAAATCAGCTGATAATTAGATCATTTAGGCTATTTTATATTGTTTTCTCTATACAGACTGTCATTCAGACAGCCTGTTCAGCCTGTCGTTCAGACCCACCTTCCAGTCTATTATCTAGCCCTTCGTTCTACCTTTAGTATTCCCAATTTGTTTTTAAGCATGTTTAAAGTCTTCTTTCTTTAAATTTTTAATTATGTTCTGATTGTGGTAATTAGATAATGGTTATGTTCATGATTAGGACCTTAGGTTAGATTATTTAAA
Source organism: Pseudotsuga menziesii (assembly GCA_001517045.1). Classification (NCBI taxonomy): domain Eukaryota; kingdom Viridiplantae; phylum Streptophyta; class Pinopsida; order Pinales; family Pinaceae; genus Pseudotsuga; species Pseudotsuga menziesii. Next base: position 145,855 of record LPNX010466118.1, on the reverse strand, counting down.
ATATTTATCAAGTTCCATCCTTATTTTCCACCTCTTCTTACCTGAATATGCTTTGAATTATGCTCTGTTATGTTTCTTTTGTTTATGATCTTCTCACTTATTACTGTTATATCGTCTGATAAGTATATCTCAAGTCTAGTTTATCCTTGTGTATATCTTTGTGTCTAGACTAGCTTTCTTAATCAAGTTTTCTTTATTAAGTTTTCTACTTTCTTTTTTAATTAAGTTTTCTTTATTAATTTCTCTACTTGCTTTCCTAATTAAGTCTTCTTTATTAAGTTTTCTACTTGCTTCTTTCATTAAGGTCTTTACTTGTTTATAAGTTAGATTTCCCTTACATTTGTTTCATATAATAATTGTTTATTTATAAAAGTAATCTTTAAAAAGAATCTTGTCTCTTAATAGATTAGATGTTCATAATATCCTTCTTAGTTAAGAGTTAGTTGCTTATGGAATAGATCACCATGTTTAGCATCACCTGTAATTGGACCTTCCTTGGCTTGCACATATTTGTATAAGTTAAGTTATATTTAATACCGTTTAGTTTCTTTACTTCTTTTGAAACCCATTTTGACACTACTCCTCCTCCAGTTCCAATCACAATGAATGCATATCCACAGAACAATCAAGGAGAGTGGAACTAGCTAATTTAATTTAACCATTATGTACATTTGTTAATTGCATGTATAGCTTATTTGTTGAAGTTTGTAAAGTATCTCCAGTTGTTGTAATCTTGTTTCCCATGTTATAATACCTTGTATAGTCAGTTTCTGAAGTTGTTTATAAAGATTTCTAATTCTTATATTAAAAAGTGGAATAGTTAATTAATAAGTAGTTTACCATCTTAGAATAGTAGTGTTTATATCTTTACCTTTCAGTGTTTGTCTATAGAGTAGAGTAGTATAGCTTGATACTGCTCTAGTCTAATACTCTGTTTTGGTTTAATGACATTCATAGTTGAGTTTATAGGATTTTGACTCGGTTTTTCATTTTCAAAGATATTTCGATCTTTTCTTTGTTAAAATATTTCCACGACACCCTAGGAACCGCTCTAACTTCACATATACTTTGTCTCAACTCTAAGTTTACCAACCTCGGTCAATAATTAAATATTAGGTGAATTAATTAAGACATTATAACACCCAACATTTTTGGCTCCGTTGCCGGAGATTTGTTCTGTAAGGTAGAATAAGTAGAATCCACTTATGAGGTTTAGTAATAGGTTGGTGGCGGGGGAGTGGTAAGACGAGAGGTAAGAACCCGCGCATCTGTTATAATAGGAGCCCACAAATCCAGCAGCAGTAGTATTAGTAGCATATGTTTCCCTTTAGTATTAGTTTTTCATGAACATACCTAGAGATTCTAAGGGTAGATACGTTAGAGCTAATTCTCAAAACCTTATTAAAATTCCTACTAACCTTTATGGCGGATGAAATACCCAACCACTAAATCAACATAAAGGTTTCAGAGAACCCACATAGGAAGTAGTTCTACTTGGAAACCTAAATACTTTATAGGAGAAACCATAGATGGGGAAGAAATCCTAGCAAGAATTCCTAAGGATCCCATTGCTGAAGAAATTCAAGAGGGTCAACCTTTGGAAACCCTCAACCCTTCACTAGTGCAGAAACCTAACAATAGAAATTTCTCATTAGTAGGGTATCCTAACTTTGTTGATTTCATTAATCCTGCCCGGGTACAAGCCATCTTTGGCGGCCTAACAAATACAGTTATTTCATAGATAGAAATCTCCACAGTAGCACCTACCATTCTTATAGAATCTAATAAAAACATAGTTGATCGTAGGAAGATCTCCCCTGAAAAAGAACGTTGGGATGACCCATTATAACCTCGAAAGGAGTCTTATAGGTACACACTCTTTAGGAATCAAACCTACATGGAGTGGAAGGGAGAGAATGAAGATAATGACGAGGTTAGAAATGATGAAGGAGAAGGAGAAAATCGAACTAAGACTACCTTTGGGTTCCCTATTTTAGACACTGCAACAAGATATAAATATGAAGAACATCCCTCCTTCCTCCTCACCTACTTTCTATGGGAAAAGTAATGAAGACCCGAACACATTTTTGTTCGAGTTTGGCATCCTTTGTAGAAGTTATAACTATCTACAAGACACCCATAAATTAAAAAAATTTCCTACTACACTGAAAGACTTTGCCTTAAGATGGTTCATGGAATTAGGAGAATCTAGTATCAGGAATTGGGAAGATATGAAAACTACATTCTTACGAAAATACTAAGAGTATTGCAAACCAAGAAAATATCAAAAAGATATCTTTAAGATACATCAAATCGAAGATGAGAGCTTGGAAGACTATCTGGAAATATTTATCTATACATTACATAAATCTAAACATAACGACCTTCAAGAAGATGCAGTACAAACACTCTTTCTTAAAGGGATCTTAGAAGACCTGGTGGAAAACCTCAATCTCATGGCATCCGATGATATCTCCCATAAAACTTTTGCACAAATTGGGGAGATATGTAGAAATTACTCTAGGAGTAGGGGGAAAGCCGGGAGAAATATTTGGGAGCCTTATCATAGAAATCTAAAAGAAAGTACTCCCAGTTTAGGAGGAGTCACAAGGATGGAATTAGGAAACCTATTGGAAAATTTCAAAACTGATATTTTAGGAGCAATGGATTCCCAACTACATGTGCTACAAGCTAGGAAAAGGCAAGAATAGGAATGAGTATCGATGAGTATTTCCTATCCAAGATGTAGAACTAAACATCCCATATGGGAATTCCCATTAAAAAACATCTCTGTATGTCACATATGTACAGAGGAGCATCCAACATACGATTGACCATCATTACCAGAGCTACAAGTCAAATACAAGAGTGGGGATGTTGATGAAACATCTAGGAGGAATCCTTGGAAACCAAGGGACCCACCACCATATCAAAATCTATCACCATAACCTCCACCTTATTACCAACCTTACAAACCGCCTCAACAGTGGAACACTACAAGTTGGAAACATTGGCCACCCTAATATCCTCCTCCTCATTTTACTCAGCAAAAGTATTGGCCACAGGGGTGGAGGGGACAATGTTACCCCCAACCACCACCTGTATCCACACCTAATCACCCGTATCCGCAAAAATATACCAATACCAAACAATTTTTACTAGGGTTTGTGCCTCCAGTTCCCCTCATTACACAAAAACCTCATCACTTCCAAAATACAAACCCTCCATGACCTACATTGTTACCTGCACAACCGATACCTAGTCCAAATAATAAGCCAACTCAAGCTCTTAACAACATTGAGTTTCAAACTCTTCCATCCTACGTTATTTCGACTGTAACTGTACATGAGATACAATTACAATATGGCAGATTTGTAAATGATAGACCCAAGTCATCAGTAATCATTTGTGAAGAGAATGATGAAGAATATTCAAATGAAGTTGTGAATGATGTTGTTCTACAAGATGTGATATTCCAAATGTTCGAGACATTTACAACCATACACACTCTTTTTGGTCAAATTGGCCTAGTTAAACCACTATCCTAAGTATTATTGACATTAATTGACATAAGTGGAGCATTAAATGTCATCATCCAGTCTCACCCATGCCTACCTTCAGTCAAGGAGGATAACTTAGCCTTCTCCTACATTCGGGGAGGCTAACTGGAGCACTCTGGTGGTGATCTAAGTTATATTAATGCACCTAATTGCTAACTGGTGGTTACAATCAGTTAAACATGTCAGTTAAGGCACCTCCTCTCATTAAATATATTATTTAATGAACTGGAGTCAATAGGGGCGACTCCACCAACTTCTGATGTGCAGTTCAACTTCAGTTAACCTCATCGAGGTTCATTGGAGTCAGTGTAGCACTACCTCTTGATGGTTGGTGAGATGTGACATTATTCTGATCTCTTTGAGTTGAGATTTAGTCATTTATTGCGCTTCGACTTCAGTTAGGGTTAGTTGAGTCAATTAGGGTTTTGATCAGTGGTTAACTAAGTGTGGACCATGGATTACAGTCAGTTAAGCTAGAATCATTCATTCAATTTGAATGACCTACTAAGGAATTTGAATTGTCTCTTCATTCATGCTTGTAGCATGACATTGTAAGTGTAATCATTCATTGTTTATGTGAATACAGAGCGGCTACTATTCCTGTAGACCAATTACACCATTTCATGAGTTATTTGTTGATTAATCCTTGATGAGATTGATTCTTTATTCCTAGATCAATATACAAGATTAATATGGTATCAGAGCTTATGGCGGGACGAAGCTCTATCTCTCAAAAACAAGATTTTTGACATATTTTTTCATGAAATTTGAGCAATAGCTCAAAATCCAGCGCTACACCAGAATCCAAGGCTTACCACTTAATATCCCAAGTAAATAACTTGTTGATCAAGATTGCTTGATTGACTATGTTGGGTGTGATGAAAGCCTAAAATGTGTAGACTGTCTGACCTTACATTGCCCTTTCTATTTTGATTTTTAGGTTTCTACAGGTGAAGCATTCGCTCCAGCACATCCATATGGCCTCCTTAGTAGATCTCTTGAATCCATATAATTTCCACTCATGAAAAGATGATATGGAGATTTAGCTGCACTCTAGAGCACTTTTTAGAGTCACCATGGACACTGAAGTTGAGCCTAGATCTGCCATAGAAAACTCAAGATTCTTGAACAAGAAGGATGAAGCCTTCGGTTTCTTGTGCCTCTCTATTTCCCGAGACCTTCTCTTCCATCTTACGAGATTGAAGACTCCGAAAGAAATATGGGACAAATTGGAGACTCTATATGGAAAGCATGATGACTTAAGGGTTTACCAGCTCAAAAATGAACTCATGTCTCTCCAACCCTCCAACTTCAAGACTCTGAATGATTTCTTCACAAAGTTCAAGCATATTGTTTTACTCTTGAACCAATACAAAGTGGAGAAGGAGGATGATCAGCTCATCCTCACCATACTCTCCAAAATTGGGGCCGATTATTTAGTTTTTGTTTCTACATTCCATGCGGGGAAGCTCACAACCCCTGGATGGAAGATGCCTACACTCAATGCCTTCATTGAGTCCCTAACATGTGAACATGGCAAGATTGTCTAGATGGGGATCATCAGATCTTCCCGTGATCAAGCCCTTCATGTATTGGGGCCTAAAGATCTGAAGGGTAAAGGAAAGCAATAGAAAAATCCAAAAACTAAATTTGATGCTCCTAAACCTGGAGTTGAAAATCAGCAGCATGATGAGTCTTCCGGCTCAAGGAAGAACAAAGGAAAAGGGCACCATGGCAAGGAAAAAGTCAAGTGTTCTTATTGCGGGAAGGGATTCCACCCTGAAAATGCCTGCATGAAGAAGAAGCTTGATGAAGCTACCTCTCTCCTTGAGAGGAATCACATCAATCTTTCGGAAAGCTTTCGGAGGAGAGATCGGCATGATTGGGAACCACAGCATGAAAAAGGTCATGCTCTCATGGCAAGCACTTCGAAGTCCAAAGCAATCTTGATTGATTCAGGAGCTTCAAACCACATGATGGCTGAAAAAGACTCCTTTTCATCCTTGGATACTGGAAAATCCATCCCCATCCACATGGGAGATGACTCCACCATCATTTCAGAAGGACAAGGTACGGTTGATCTTGAAAATGGTTTCTTTTAAAATGTACTGTATGTACCGTCTCTGGCATCAAATATCCTTAGTGTCTATCAGCTGACACATGCTGGAGTGCTTAAGAAATTTTCTTTCAGCCCAAATGATGTTGAGATAATAGAAACTGCATCTAGGAAACTCATTGCTAAAGGCCTTGCCAATCATAATGCAAAAGCCTATGAGTTCTCTCACTTTGTTGTGGATGCAAAGCCCACCGCTTTGCTAACTCATGGGAATGAGGTTAGTAGGCTGTGGCATGAGAGTTTTGGCCATATTAATTTCAAATATTTTCAGCAATTACAGAAAAAATCCATGGTTGAAGGCCTCCCGGTCATCAAGGAAACCACGGGAATTCGCAAGAGCTGTGTGATTGGAAAACACCCCGAGCACAAGTTCGATCGGGGGAAGGAAAACTGAGCTACATACATATTAGGGATGATACATTCTGATATCAGTGGTCTGATTCCTGTCACATCCATGAGTGGATCAAGGCATCTTCTTACTTTTATTGATGATTTTTCAAGGTATACATGGGTTTTCTTTGTCAAAAAGAAATCAGAAGTATGTGAAAATATTTCTGAATTGAAGGCCTTGATCGAAAATGCCTCTGGGATTAAGATCAAGATATTGATATCTGATAATGGAGGGGAGTATTTCAGTAATGATTTTCTGTACATATTCTCCCAAAGTGGTATTCATATCCAACATTCAATTCCCTACTCTCCACAGCATAACGAAGTAGTGGAAAGGAAAAATCGGTCTCTTAAGGAGATGACCACCTGTATGTTGGAATCCAAGAAGCTTGCTGCAAATTTGTGGGCTGAGGCCATGCATACTGCAGAATACATTTATAACAGGTTCCACACTCATCCATGAAAGGGAATACCCCTTTCGAAGCATACTTTGGACACAAGCCGGATGTGTCGAACCTACGGGTGTTTGGGTCACCTGCATGGGCCCAGATTCCGCTTGTAAAAGGACTTTGCAACCGCAAAGCATAGAATGTATATTTATTGGGTATCCTAATGTATCTAAATGGTTCAAGATGATGGATATCAATACCAAACAGACCATCATCAAGAGAAGTGTCAAGTTCAATGAGCCTCTTCAGGAGGTGGAACTAGTGAAGGAGAAAACTGTTGAATTTCCTTCCTATTCTACTGAATATTTGGATGATGAAATTGGGGGTGATGACCCTGATTTGGATCCTCTGATTTCTGATATTAGTGTGAAGCAATCATCATATGATGAATTAGAACCTGAAGTGCAAAATCATCTTCCTATATGGGCCCGACAAACACTCTCCTCCACAGGAGACAACATTGGAAATCCAGATGATACAAGGAGAACCCAGTCTGATTTCCAAAGAGCAGGTATTGTGCTCTCTTGTCCTGATAATTTGCCATCCAAAAACTGCTATTTGATGATTATTTCAGATCCAAAATCCTACTATCATGCTAGTAAGGATCCGAGATGGCAAGTTGCCATGGATGAAGAGATGAATTGTCTTCAGAAAAACACTACTTGGGAGGTAGTTTCTCTTCCTCCGAGAAGAAAATTGGTTCAATGCAAGTGGGTGTTTCAGAAAAAGGTTGCTGCTGATGGAAACTCCTGAAAATATAAGGCACGAATGGTAGCAAAAGGTTTCTCTCAGGTCCAATGAGTGGACTACCATGAGACCTTTGCACTAGTTGCAAAAATGGACTCCATCCGCCTTGTTTTGACAATTTCAGCATCCAAGCACTGGGAAGTGCATCACATGGATGTTAAGTCATAATTTATGCATGGAGATATTCATGAGGATATATAGATGAAATAGAGTGAGGGCTACATCACTGATCCATATTTGGTTTGCAAGCTAAAGAATTCACTATACGGGTTAAAACAGGCCCCAAGAGAGTGGTATTCCAAGATGGATGCCTTCCTTCTCTCGCAAAACTTTCAGAGATGTAGATCAGATCCAAATGTATATTTAAAACAGTATGATGGTCATATACTTATCATTTTTTTATATTTTTATGACTTACTGATCATAGGTAGCACAGTTGCCTCCATTTCAGCCATCAAAACTGCTCTCCACAATGCCTTTGAAATGAGTGATTTGGGGCTTCTATAACCATTTTTGGGGCTCGAAATTGAGCAAAATTCTGATGGCATTATGGTCACTAAGTCCAAATACATTTCATACCTGTTATTCAAGTTTAACATGGCTGATTGTAGGCCTGCACCATTCCATTTCCTTTTAGGGATCAGCCTTGAAGAAGGAAAAAGAACACCTCCCATGGACTGCACTATCTATCGACAACTGATTGGTAGCTTGTTGTACTTGACACATTCTCCACCTGATATTTTTTATGCTGTGAATGTTGTATCAAGATACATGCAGAAGCCTCATGTCATTGGAAGGAAGCCAAGAGGATCCTCCAGTATATTCAGGGAACCAGGACCTATGGCATTCACTATGCTGCAGACTCCGAGCTAGAGCTGGTTGGATACACAGATTCCAATTGGGCAGGTGATTCTATTGATCAGAAGTCTACTTCTGGATATGTATTCATGTTTGGTGGTGGCCCCATTTTCTGGTCAAGCAAAAAGCCGGCTGCCATAGCACTATCTTCAGTAGAGGCCGAGTATCGAGGAGCGGTGAATGCTTGTATCCTAACAGTTTGGTTGCAAGGCATTCTTTCAGAGTTTGATCTTGGTAGTACTTTGTCCACTGTTCTCTTTTGTGACAATCAAAGTTATATTGAGATATCCACAGATCCAGTTACCAGGCAGAGGACCAAGCATGTAGAGATCCACATGCACTATATCAGGGAGCTAGTGCATGACAGGACCATCATTGTGCAATACTACCCAACTGATGAGCAGATTGCAGACATCTTCACCAAGATATTTTTAGAAAAGAAGTTCACTTACCTTCGTTCACTGTTGGGGGTGAGTTCATCAGGGTGATTCAGACTACTTTCAGTGTTTAGCTTGAGGGGGGGTTTTTCCCACTAGGTTTTCCCCCTTTTCCTCACTAAGTTTATTTTGAGCATTGTTTCAGTTTCAGCATTATACAGGGTGACCTATGGCCTTAGTTTCCAGGGCCCTAGCATTTTTATGCATTTGTGTTTTCTAACTCCTCCCGAGTATAGCTTAAGGGGTGGTGTTGGAGACATTTACAACTATACACACTCTTTTTGGTCAAATTGGCCTAGTTAAACCACTATCCTAAGTATTATTGACATTAATTGACATCAGTGGATCATTAAATGTTATCATCCAGTCTCACCCACTCCTACCTTCAGTCAAGGAGGCTAACTTAGCCTTCTCCTACATTCAGGGAGGCTAACTCGAGCACTTCGGGGGTGATCTGAGTGATATTAATGCACCTAATTGCTAACTGGTGGTTACAATCAGTTAAACAGGCCAGTTAAGGCACATCCTCTCATTAAAAGTATTATTTAATGATTATTTAATGAACTGGAGTCAACAGGGGTGCCTCCACCAACTTCTGATGTGCAGTTCAACTTCAGTTAACCTCATTGGGGTTCATTGGAGTCAGTGTAGCACCACCTCTTGATTGTTGGTGAGTTGTGACATGTGTCTGATCTCTTTCAGTTGAGACTCAGTCATTTATTGCACTCCGACTTCAATTAGGGTTAGTTGAGTCAATTAGGGTTTTGATCAGTGGTTAACTGAGTGTGGACCATGGCTTATAGTCAGTTAAGCTAGAATCACTCATTCAATTCAAATGACCTCCTAAGGAATTCAAATTGTCTCTTCATTCATGCTTGTAGCACGACATTGTAAATGTAATCATTCATTCTTTATGTGAATACAAAGCGGCTACTATTCCTGTAGACCAATTACACCATTTCATGAGTTATTTGTTGATTAATCCTTGATGAGATTGATTCTTTGTTCCTAGATCAATATACAAGATTAATACCAAAGAACCCAGTGCATACCCATCCTCAGTAAGAACCCATTCAGGAACAAAGTATTCCTCCATTTGCGGAACAACTAGCAATAGAAAAACCTGTGGTTTGTCCTGAGTATGACATTATGAACGAACTAAATAATATCTGTGTCAAAATTCCTCTATTACAGGATATTAAGGATATACCAATTTATAGCAAGGTAATAAAGGAACTATGCATTAAGCACTCAAGAAAGAAATACCCCCTCATAATTCAAGTTATAGGAGAGATGTCTGAGTGTATGACAGACCAATCTCGGATTGCAAAATATACAAATACAAGGGCCCCTGTAGTAATTGTGATTGTAAATAATACCTCTATAGAAAATACACTTATCGATTTAGGATCTGCCATTAATATGATGACCACCCCAGTTTTAGAATTTTTATAGTTGGGACAGTTTCTCTGACCTGCCACTTCAATCCTAGAACTAGCAGATCGTACCACGGTAAACCTTGTTGGAGACCTGGACGCTATTATTTTATCAGTAGCTTCATGGGAATACCATGTCAAATTTATGGTCATGGAATCAAAGGACATCCTATTATCTTAGGGGGACCATGGTTAGCCACTGCTAACTCCTTTATAGGATGTAGGGATGGGGAAATGACCATTTCGAATGGGTTGTGTACACAAAGACTTATCTTATACCCCCCAACACAACCAGTAACTAAAAATTTGTGGTGGTTAGATTGTCGTTTTGGGGATGAGAAGTTTGATGACCTTTCCCTTCCTAGTGACTACTCCTGGGCACTTCAGAAGAAAACTACTAAGAATGTATTAAACCAGTTTGTCTCTTCCACAACTTGTATATATTTTCCGTAGACTTTTTTCCAATTTGATCAAATATTTGGAGATGAGTTTCAAGAAAATAAGGCTCTCTCAACATTTGTAGAAACACCATGTGTCTTTTCCTCCTTAATTCGTAGAAACAGAAGTCCCTCAATTTTAGGTTCATCTGCAATAGGTTCTTGTGGGGCAACATTTTCCTTGGGTCTCAAGATGAGAAAGAATGTTTGCTTTGATATTTTCCCATTTTTCCCCCGCTGCATCTGCTGTTGCGACTGATCTGGTTCTCCTTATTCTCATTGACCTTGATGCCTGCACCTCCTCCTTTGATCCTATTCTTTTCCTTTGTGGTAGAGGGGCTTCCAATTCTGCAGCTGATGTAGAAGGAATGTTTCTTATTTCAGCATCTTCTCTGGTCTCTCCCATATCTGTTTCCTCCTCAATAAGAGTTCCCATCCATTCCGGAGAATATTCAATGGTGAAAACCTCTATATTTTCTTCTGTCATCATAGCACCTACAACTTCATCTTCAGCTATCGCAACATCAAATTCTACTCCAGCTCCAGCTTTTGCTAATGGAGATCCCAAATCCTCTGTCCCTTCTACAGGGTTTGTTGCTGCTGCATCCTAACGTGATTATTTTTCTTGGTTATCAGATTCTGTTTCATCCCGTTCTTCCTAATTATCTGATTCTGGATCATCTTCCCCCCCTCAACTGAATTGGAGGGACTCCGGTCCTCCCTCTCTTCTGCCATTTCCCCCAACTGAGTTGGCGCCTCCTCTTCTTCCTATGTTTGAACACCCCTCAAGAGTGCAGGTGCTTCATACTCTATTTGAACACTAGGAAAAGGTACAGGTCCCTGGTTTATTGTGGGTTGGCCAGTAAAATTCTCCCAATTTTGGTTTCTCTGAGTTAAGGCCCTTAATCTAAGCAATTTGATCAGGCTGTGATGGGTGAGGGATGAGTATGGGTGTCTGGTCGATTTCAAAAATACCTCCATATGATGGAATTCTTTAAATATATAAAATGGCATATTGAGTAAGGCACTATGGCACAAATGAGACAGTAAAGGAAATCCAGAGAAAGACATAGTTTGGTATCTACCTTCACACGTAATGTACTTCTTCAAGAAGATCGCCACTTCGTTCCAGGGATGAGGTAGTGACTATAATGCTATCCCCCTCTTTTCTTGGAAGACATGTTCACTGGCTAGTAGAAACTTCTGCATTGCAGTAGCATTTTGAACTCGTCTTCAAAACCAAGATCTTCCAATTTGTGGAAGGCCTGTGACCTCTGCTACAATATCCTAAGTAACTTCTAAATGTAAAACCCTGACCTCTGAATGGGTTTTTGTGAGATTCAAAGCAAACTGTAGAACTATTTCTCAGTGAAAGCCACTTAATCATTAGAAAAACTTGGTCCAGCTAGCAGCTACGAAGATGGAAAAAACCTCAGTGTTTTTGTGCAATTCCTGCATGTTTGTAGGTTTGTGTCTGGCTAGGATACCCATGGTTCCTTTCCTTCTAAATGCTGGTATTAGTTCAATAATTTACAGGCCCATTAATGGAGGTTACAGCACAGAGTAATGCAAAAACAACTAATATTGGGGTTCAACAAATTAGGAAAGTCAAGACAATCAGAAGCATGGAATCATTAGTAAGATTTGGCCCCCATTAGTAAGATTTGGCCCCAAATTAGGAAAACGTTAATGGCCATAAGATAAGCTCGACTACCCATAAGATCATGCAGATGGATAGTTAACGAAGCGTGGGTATAATGATAGGTATGAAAAGGTGAGCATGATTAATTTTGGCAAATCTACTTAATGATTAATCATGCAAATAATCAGAACCACACCTTAGCAATTATGCGATGATCCGCGACTTCTCAAGATAATACAGCATGTCAAATGTTGTCATCAATTTTAAACATAATTGCACGCGTGCTGCAATGATGTTCCTTCCAGCGAGCCAAAAACTGTCTTTTCAACCTTGACGAAAACATAATTGAAGTCATGCGGTGAGTCAGAATCAACAAAATCATGGGCGACAGAAATTTCAAATAAATATAGAGGATTCGTAACCGCGAAAAGTAGGAAAATTCTGCTAAAATTGGTGGAGTCGCAGCTGTGTGGAATAGAAAAATAGGAAAGTTTTATGAAGTCATAGCTACATGGAATGGGAAAATGGGAAGGTTTTTATAGAGTCGTAGCTGTGCATAAATAGAAAGATAGGAAGGTTTTACGGAGTTGCAGCTGCATAGAAAGGGAAAATAGGAAGGTTTTTACGGAGTTGCAGCTATGCGGAACAGAAAAATAGGCAGGTTTTACACAGTCATAGCTGCATGGAATGGTAAAATAGGTGAGTTTTATGGAGTCGTAGCTGTGCAGAACAAAAAAATAGGCAGGTTTTATGGAGTCGCAACTGCGTGGAATAGAAAAGTAGGTGAGTTTTACGAAGTCACAGCTGCACGGAATGAGAAAAATGGGCGATTTTTACGGAGTCACAGCTGCATAGAAGGGGAAAAATGGGTAGATTTTACAGAGTTGCAGCTGCACAGAATTGTTCATCATTCAAATTCTTTTCTTCTTCATGGAGATTTTTCCAAAGTAGGAAATTAGAATAGGAGTTCCAATCGTCAGTCCCATTCATGACCATTTCTCCCTAAGTTAGTTCCTGCACAGATTCTTCAAAAATGATCAAGCATAAAGGAAAACAAAGCAAAAAAGAAATAAAAATAGCAAACATCAATTTATTTATGTACAAAAATTTATTTGTGTGGAAATCATAGTGACTTTCTAAATATTGACAGGGCCAGAGAAAGACTCCTGCCCTTGCGCTAACTGGTATCCCGGATCAGCTGCAACCTGTGAAATAAACACATCTTTTGAAATTGGTTTGTGGTACAGTCGCAGCTTGTCACCATTAGCAAATAATGGTGTATGGTTTTTGTCAATGGTGACCACGCGGACTGTACCATTATCAAAAACTCTATCTATCTGATATGGATCCAACCATGTTGTACGCAACTTACCTTTGAAGTCCCTTTTGAACCTTGAATCGTATAATAATGCCCAATCTCCTTCACAACAAACTTTCTTCTTGATGAATTGATCATGCCATTTGGATCATTGCTGCTGAATCAATGTTGTTTGGTCCACTGAAACTATACATTTTTCCATCAAGCTCATTTAATTGATTTAGTCTACTCTTCTGTGCCTCTGTCACATCCAAGTTTACGTCCATGACCATCCTCAAATTCTTGATTTCAAATTCGATAGGGAAGACAACACTCTTACCATACACTAAGTCATAGGGGGAGAACCCTGTAGTATTGCGCCAAGTAGTGCGATATGCCCACAATGCTTCTAGAAGCTTGTCAGCCCAGTCTTTGCAGTGGATTCTGACTGTTTTAGTAAGGATAGATTCGATAACTTTATTGATACTTTCCACCTAGCCATTGGCCTAGGGATGGTAAGGTAAAGTTATCCTATGTTGAATATGGTACTTCTGTAGCACAACTTCAAATTTATGTGACACAAACTATGGTCCTCCATCTATGATTATTTCCTTGAGTACTCCAAAATGAGTGAATATTTCCCTATACAAGAAGTCTATTACATCCTGTTCGTTGGATTTCACCAACTCCACAGCCTCCAACCATTTTGTCATATAGTTAGTGAAAACCAAAATGTAAGCTTTCTGCTTCGAGGAAGGGTTGATATTCCCAACAAAATATAAGTCCCATATGTCAAAGGGTTCAACCACCAACTATGGTTGCAAAGGAATTTCATCCAATCTGTTAGGTTGGCCCATTCTCTGAGAGCTGTCACAAGCCTGGACGTACTTCTTCGCATCCCTGAAAACTATTGGCCAATAATAGCCCATTCTTAAAACCTCATGACCCGTCCTTTTATCTGCAAAATGTCCTCCACATGGCTCATCTTGATAGGCCTTTAAGATATGGAATACTTCATCCTCCCTGACACATCTTTTGATCTCAAGATCAAGACCTGTGTAGAAAATATGACCATCTATCCAACAATACTTGGCACTTTGTTGAATAATTTTCCTTTTCTCTCTTTCTGATAAATGTGTTGAAAGATTTCCTACAGCCAAGTAGTTAGCAACATCTACATACCAAGGGGAATGAGTTGAAACTACAAATAAATGTTCATATAGGAAAGAATATTCAACTGGTAAGTTGTCATCACTCTTAGTAAAACAAGATAAAAAATCAACAACAACATTTTCTTTTCCAAGTCTGTCAACAATGGTAATATCGAACTCCTATAATAGTAACATCAATCTAGTTATCCTGGCATTTGTAACTGGTTTGTTCATTAAATACTGGATGGTTGAGTGTGTACAAAGGTGGGATATCCAGTGATGTAATTCTTGAATTTGTTAATGGAGTAGATAATGGCTAAAAATTATTTCTCTATAACAGTGTAATTGAGTTCAACAGGAGCCAAGCTTTTACTGATGTAGTAAATTGCATATGGTGCTTGACCATCCTGCTATCCTAGCACTGCTCCAATGGTAGTGTCAGAGGCATCTGAAGAAATGTGGAAATGAAGAGCCCAATTGGGTCCCCTTAAGATAGGAGCTGTAGACAACCTATTCTTAAGTTCAATGAACGTTGCTTGGCATGCATCATTCCAAATAAAATATACATCCTTCATCAATAAGGTAAATAAAGGAGAAGCTAGTTTGGAAAATTTTTCTATAAATCTTCTATAACAACCAGCATGCCCTAAAAAGCTACTTTCCTCTTTTTGTATCCCAGGAGTGGGTATATTTTCAATTACCCTGATTTTGGATGGATATACCTGGATACTATCAGCAGAGATAAAGTGCCCCATCACTACACCCTCGCTCATCATCATATGGTACTTTTCAGTGCTCAAAGATAGTTAGGTCTGCTCACAGCATGTTAAAACCTTCTCTAATTTTTTCAATGCCTCCTCAAATTCACTGCCATATGGGGTAAATTCATCCATGAAAATATCCATACTGTCACTGAAATTCTTTGAAAAGATGCTGATCACAGTTCTCTGAAAGGTGGTTGGTGCATTGCACAAACCGAAGGGGAGTACCCTGTATGCAAAGGTGCCATGGGGATAGGTGAAGGCGGTCTTTTCTTGGTCCTCATGAGCAATCTGGATCTAATTGTACTCGCTAAACCCATCCAAAAAGGAGAAGAACTTCTTCCCAGATAGGGTGTCGAGTACCTGGTCGATGAAAGGAAGAGGAAAGTGATATTTCTGTGTTGCGTTGTTTAACTCTCTGTAATCCATGCATACTCTCCATTTACCATTCTTATTTTGTACTATCATGAGTGGAGAAACCCACTCACTGTCTGAGATTGGGTATATAAACCCTGCTTCCAAGAGTTTTGTAATTTACTCCTTCATAATGTCCCTAAGATTGGGGTTCATTTTTCGTTGTGGATGACACATAGGTCGGGAGTCACTTTTGATATAGATGTGGTGGGTGCACATATTAGAAGGGATACCCTTCATATCTATGTACTCCCAAGAAAATGCCCCTTTATTCTTTTTCAAGAGAGTGATCAAGCATTCCTGTTCATCAGGAGCGATATTGGGATTGATATTCAGAGTTTTTCTCGACTCTATCTCAACTGGAACACTTTTTGAATTTTTCAGCACTGGAATTATGTGGGTGTCACTGACCAATGTCTCGTCTGTGATATTTTCTTTCTCTTATTCACCTAGGGTACTATTCAGGATCTGGTAAATTTTTGTTGACAGAAGTGGGCTCACTGGTGCAACTATTAATGGCATCGTCCTTTGTTTCATCCTTGAAAGTCAAGGACTTACCTATTGTTAACAGTGGCTGAAATCCCTCCTCTTCCTTTAGCTCCATCCATAATGGAGTTTCAACTTCTAGACTAGGTTGAGCTAGAGGATATAAGGTAAGTTTTTTCATTTTGGTCCCATCTGAGATGGTCATAGACCCTAACCAACGACTGATGCAAGCATCTACTGTGGCTAACTAGGGTCTTCCCAGGATCAACAGGTGTCCTCCTAGCTGCGACTTGGGTTGTAAAACCAAGAAGTCAGTAGGGTATTCCCATGAATCAAATGAGATGACGAGGTTTTCCAGGATTCTCTCGGGTTTGATAGTGGACCTGTCAGCTAGTTCTAGAATGGTAGGGGTTGGCCGAAGATTGGTGAGCCCAGGTTTTTGTACAATTTCTATGGCCATAACATTAATATCTATGCCTATATCTACAAACACATTCGGTATCTATGTGTTCCCAATCTACACTGTGATAGTAGGGTTCCCAGGGTCATCATATTTGGCCAGGAGAGTTTTTCCCATTATCAATTCAGATAGTTTCCCTATGACATGTACAGTGGGAGGATCTCTGGGTTTTCTACCTGGTTTTCTTACACACAGGTCTCAGACTGTTTTGGTGTAAATATGCACATCATGGAGGGCCTGCAACAATGGAATTTTTACATAAATATTTTTCAACTCTCCTAAGAGGTTAAACTAAGGTTGTTCCACTTCTTTTTGTAGTGTCAATCTTTCAGGATATGGTGGTTCTCCAAATAGTTGTGTAGGCTGTGTTTCAATAGCTGCTTCTTTATGTGTTTCATATAGTGTCTCGGTAGGAATTTCAGAATCCTCAATAATGGGGACTGCTGTGTGGGATGAGTACTACTGGTTCATCCTTTCTTCAGACACAGAGGATGGAACATCCTCAATGACTAGAGGCTCCACTACTCTCCCTGATCGTAAGCATATGTCATTACTGGGAATTGGAGTAATGTAGTAAGTGGGCATGTTGGAAGTATCAAACTGGTGGACTGCTTTATTGTTTGGGTTGGGGTTAGGTTGAGCAGGAAGCTATAATCATATAGGCATGTTAGGTGCAACACTGTTCTAGAGTTGCAACTGCGGTTGCTGGTACTGCTAGTATGGCTGAGGGTATTTTTGAGGAGGGTATTGTTGGTGTGGAAACTATTGAGGAGATTGGCTATGGGGAAACTGTTTTCCTGGATGGAAGTTCCTCCACCCAGGAGACCAAGAATTCTGTTGGTTTGGTGGCTGTGTCCAAGAGTTCCAAGAGTTGAAATTATGCATAGGAGGTTGAGAAGGATGCCATTGATGGTTGGAATAAGGTGAAGGTAATTGTGTATTCATGTGATGCATATTATTCCCATTATTCATATTATTCAAAAATGGAAATGAGTATGGATTCATACCTTGGTTTTGAGGTTGCCAAGAATTTTTCTGGGCAATGAAGTAGGCTGGTTCCACATCTAGAGTTGATTCCTACAGACCTTCCTTCACTTGAGGTAGTGAGGGGCACTCCTTTGTATCATGGTTTAGTTCACAGAGCTGACACACTTCTACTTTGTTGAGTTGGTACTCCTTCAGGGGATGTTTCTTCCTACATTTAGGGCAGAATACACCAAGTGTTAGGACATCTATTTCTGAGGAGATGGAGCTCATCATTTCTATTTTGAAGTTCTCGAGAAGGTTGCCTATTTTTGCTTGAGTGGATCCTCCATTGGATGACTTCTGTGTTATGTCAAAGACATCTCGTTCCAATTTATCTTGTTTGTTGGTCCTATAATATCCTCTAGAATACCTTCTGCATAATTCAACAATATTTTCAAAGGATTCCTTAAAGATACCCCTCTTTCCCAACGGGTTCAACATACCTAGGCAGTCTTCCCTTATCCCATGAAGTAGGATTATCTTGAGCACATCTAACGCCATATTAGTCTATCCAGCCCTTTGCACATTGTACAAGAGCCTATCAACAAAATCTTCCAAAATTTCTTCGTCCCTTTGTACCATCTTGAACAACTCTTCTCTTTAATCTTTGGTGTTGCAGTACTCCTGGTATTTCTCCAAGAACACCTGTTTCATTTGGTCCTACATGGTGACAATTTCACCACCCAAGATCATGAACCAATATAGCGCATTATCCTTCAAAGTAGCATGGAAAAGTTTTAACTTATTCTCACTGGAAGTGTAGTCATATCTACAACAGAGGATGTCAAACTCAAAGAGGAATTCATCTAGATCCTCTGTGGCCTTTCCATGAAAACAAGGTAATACTGATGGTGATATGTTTTTTATGGGGGCTCATCCCACTGGCTGTCGAATGGGGAACTAGAGTGTGGAAACTGTACCCTCAGGCTGGGGATCATCATCATTGTGATGATTTCCCCCCATCACCTCTTCATGATCTTCTGGTTCGTGTCTGTTATTCATATTTTCTTATTCTCTCTCCTACCTGTGTTTCTTCTAATCTTCCTGTTTCTTATGAAAATGTGTCCTCTCCTTCTTTGTAACCTCCTTCCCATTAATTTGATAGATCACATCTCGATCACATGCTCCCACATCACTCACTATGTATTCCTTGCAAAAGACACCTGAGGGTGTCGCAGCTCCTTCGTTTTCTCCACTGTGGAAACTGATGCTTCCACCCCAGGGGTAATTGGGTTTCTTTTGATGGAGGACCTCTGATGGCGAGATCCAATAGAGGAATTGGTTCTGGCAACCAGATTGTCAATTAATGTTATTCTTCCCAATGCTAGGTTTCTGCCACAACCTCGGCCACCTGCAATGTTAGTATTCTGGGGAGTTATGGGGGTTATAGGAATGTCATACTGTACTCTTCTCGTATTCATGCAACCCAAAACATGCAAACTTAAAAACTAAAGAAAAATGAATGGATGCAACTACTATGGTATCTAATCATTACCTTCCCTGGTAACGATGCCAAAATGTTGGTCACTCTATATGCCAGTTGATTAAAACCATCATGCAGAATGCTCAATATAAATTGACATCCGAGGGAAGTATTTTTTTACAAAGATAAGTTACATTGTCTGTGCTTAAACACTAAGTAGTTGATGATTGAATAAACTATCCTACTTATCTATTTTGTTAAACTCTTCCCATAATCAAACTGATCTAAAGTACGTACCTAAGGATCTAGAATTGCAATCACTTCCTACAACTTCAATCCAATAATGAATGGTTCCTGAAATAAATATCTAGAATTAATTTTGTAGAAATTTAAATCCTAATTTACCAAAATATATGTAGATCCATTGTGACTAGTTAATCTAACCTTAATCTAGAAATGAGAAATGACAGGAATTGAATCAACAGTTCTAAACCATAGTCTACCTGAATTAGCAAAACTAAGCAAGATAATTAATTGAAAGGAAACTAAGGGAGAGTTTGATTTTTATAGCTATCACACACATGCATAAAAGAAGCCAACCTACACAATCGACTGTCACACCACACTGCTGCAACTTAAAGGATATGCAAGTACTGAGTATTCAAGGAAACACAACGATTAACATGACTGTTGCAACTACTGAAACAAATGCATACAATGTAACATCCACACCACACAAATAATTAAGAAAACACCTAATTAACTTGGTGATCTCTGTGGGAAGGTGAGCCTAGCCTTCGAACATAGGTTCCAAAACTAACATAAGTTAAAACATAGAGATTTGAAGAATCCTTCTCCTTGTATCAAAATGGTGAAATGAAGGTACAGTCTCTGCTACAGATTACACAATAAAATTTGATATTGCCCAACCCCTGGCTCTGAATTCTTCCTTGTACTTATACATCAAAAAGTGTAACCCTCACCCACTAATATCGGGCAGCCATGAATATCTATGATCTTTAGGCTGCTCTGTTACGTGCACTGTTACAGCTGTGAGTGGAATTAAACAGAGGCACATAATATAGGAAATTCTGTTGCCTAAGCCAGTAAATGAATAACAGAACCAATTCAAGAAAGGCATGGACGATTGCAGCTAAGTTCAAGTAGTGGTGCATTGCTGTAGCTAAGTCAGTTGCAACCGTGTCTGACACAGCCATGTCTATCACAGCTCACATGGAATGATGACCCTTGATTGGATCTACATGTATAGATGGGACTGGAAAGTCACAACTGATAGTGGATGCACATATTCTCTCTGGACCACTCGGGATGCTACACTTGTAATATCTCACAGCTTGCACTATCTTTGTGAAATCATAATGAGTTAGCATAATGCAAGAAGCATAAGCATTAATAAGATGAAACAATAAATAATCATACCTGTGAAGATTCATGACCCAAGTGAGGAAAGAATGTATGTTTGGTGCGCAAAATGGAATAAGACAAGACAAACAGGGTATAAGGGATGTGGTTAAAAAGGGGCATTTTGGGACCCAACATGTATCTGTTCAAACCCCTTGGTTTGTAGACATTGCCAATTATTTAGTAACTGGGAAATTACCAAATCACTTGTCCCCACCCGAGCAACATTGCATTATAGTTTAGAGCTCTAAATATTCCTCGGTTGATAATGATCTCTCTCGTACTGGCCCAGATATTATTATTAGACGATGTACATGGGAGAATGAAATGATAGATATCCTCCATGCATGCCATGATGGACCATGTGGAGGACATTTTTCTGATAAGAGGAAGGCATACAAAGTGTTGCACTCTGGTTATTACTGGCTGAGCATTTTCAAGGATGCTTCCAAATATGTTAAAGGATGTGATAGTTTCCAAAGAATGGGTAGACCTGCATCATTTGATTAGATTCCCTTATAACCTTAGGTCATTATAGAGCCTTTTGAGAAATGAGCTCTAGAATTTGTAAGACCAATTTCTCCCATGTCTTGTAAAAATAAGTATATCCTGGTTTACACAGACTATGTTACCAAGTGGGTAGAAGCCAAATCTTTATTTAGGGCCACAGAGAAATCGGTAGTAGAATTCATATATAAAGAAATATTCACTCGGTTTGGTGTGCCTAGAGAAATTGTCACAGACCAAGGCTCTCAATTCACTTCTAAGTTAATGAAATAACTCATCAAGAAGTATGGCATCTGACATTGTAAATCCTGACCTTATCATCCCTACGCTAATGGCCAGGTAGAATAAACCAATAAGGTATTGGAAGCTATCTTAATGAAAACTATTCAGCTACATCATAAGGATTGGGCAGATAGAATCCCAGAGGCCTTGTGGGCCTATAGGATAACATGGAGAAACACTACTAGTCATACCCCCTATGAGCTAGTATATGGCAAGCAAGTCCTTTTACCTATCGAATTTCAAGTTAAGACCTTTCATATGGCAACACAATTAGGCATGAATTTGGACGAAGCATAGAAACAACGAGCATTATAGATTAATGAGTTAGATGAAATTAGACAAGATGCACTCCAAAGAACAATGTTAATGCATAATCAATGGAAGAAATGGCATGATAAATTTATTAAGCAAAAACAATTTAATACTGGGGATTGGAAATTACTATTTGACTCAAGGTACAAAAAATTTAAAGGAAAATTAACTACTCGTTGGATGGGTCCATATGAGGTAGTTAATGCTTTTGATAATGGGTCAGTAGAAATTAAGACAATTGATGGTTCACAAATTTCCTTTGTAGTAAATGGACATAGACTTAGACTTTACCACTAGCCAATATCTAAACAGGATTTCGTACAAAATGTCTTGTAGCAAAAGGAGATGGAATTGATTGAAGAGGAAATTATTCCTCCTCCTCCTGATCCTTAAAGTTAGTTTGGGTTTTCATTACTTGTATATATGTTGAATATGTTGTGTTCACCCGAATAAATAAGAGTCATTTCTAACAAATTAACTAAATTTATATAGAGGATTCATTCCCATGATCACCTGTTGCAGTCTTGTAAATTAAAACAGGAAGACTCTTTTCCTTTTTCTCATTTTTATGAATAATGTTTGAATAAATATGAATCATCTAACAAGTGATTTTGCAGTTGATTACAAATACTTTGCCTCTATAAGCAGCTCATGAGGTATTATTTGAAAAGGGAAGTGCATTAAAAAGCTTCATGATATATCTTAACTCTTTCTTTTTTGGTTACTATCAAAATAGAAGCTCATAGTGAAATTAAAAAATTCTTTGTATATCATTTTCTCTATGATTCATGATGATTTTTTATATGGTATTTTGACTCAGACATGTACATTTCTGGTTTAATAGAACAGTTGCTTGAAAGACCTACTCTAATTATAATGTTCTTCAGATTCTCATATTACACCTATAGACTACTAGTTCATCCTATACTTATTATCAAAACTTGCCTCTTAAGCATTTTTGTGGTAACTCAAAAGTAAGTGAAATTTTTGCTTGCGGGGAACATTACTGACCGTTTATGAAGAAGATAGACTGAAAGGTCAAAGAACAACTTTAAGTTATTTTCTTTTAACATGATCCATAATTAAGGCCATTATAAAAATTACTTATGAGGTTTGTTCTAAATTTTAATTATGCATTTAGTAGGCTTAGCACACTCTAGTACCAACCGACTTCCATATACTCAAAATCATTATATGAAGCAAACCCGTTAGGGTACTGAACAGGCCTGCTGGCAGTGGGTCAATGCTAAGTAACATCTGAAAATAAGGAAGCTTGGTAAATGCAAGTAAACCTGTCGAGTACTGAACAGGTCTGCTGGTAGCAGGGCTATGCTTGTATGGTACCAAGATAAACCCATTGGGGTATTGAACAAGCTCGCTGGCAGCGGGGCAATATCAAGTAAAAGAGATTTGGTTAATGCACCACTATGCACATGGTTTGGAAAAATGATAATATATTTGTAAAGAAACCAGAATATATATAAATACATTTGTAGGTCAATTGTTTATGATGTCATTAGAGAATGGCTGTAAGTTGGGCTTGTATCTGACCATCTAATTCAACCAATACCTAGGATATGATTATCCTAGAAATGGGACCCATAGCTATAGAATCTCACAAAATCTAGGGTAAACTCAAAAATATTCTTGAGATGACAAGAAATCCTTTCAATGAGGCATGCATGACTAGATTTTCCTATGGAAATTTTCAATTATACTATCATTATTCACCTGATCTTTCTAAGCACTGTTATTTCTGATAAATGTATATATCTGAATCATTTCCATTTGCTAGTTAGTTTTTCTTTTTCTTGCAAAAATAATAACAACATGATATAACTCTTTATTAAACTATTTTTAAATTAATTAGTTTTTCTTGCATGGCTTGAGGACACGCTGTATCTTTGGTTTGGGGGAGGAAGATTATGTTGTGATTATGCTATGAATATTATATTGTCTTTATTTTTTTTATTATTTATATAAGGGTTCATTTATCTCTGATAAATGACAAGTATTTTCAGGATAATTAGCAACAATGTCATCCAGTGAAGCATGTTTTTACAGAAAAAAATCTATATGAAGGATCATATGCAGGACCATATGAAGGGTCGAATGCTGATCCAAATGAAATGCCAAATGATGATCTAAATAAAAACCATGATATTATAGCACTAATGATTAAAGCATTTCATGGTGTTATCTTAATTTTGTTTTTGGGAAAAAAGTTAAATTAGTTGAGTTATACCTATAATTATCAAGTCACATCTGCATGTAGGGCACTATGACTAATTTCGACCTATGATTTTGTACGATTTTGACATAATACGATATAGTTTAAACCCCCATATGGATGTGATATGACTTTAAGATATTTTTAATCATCATTATACTACCATCACACTCATCCTCTTATCCTCTTCCACACGTAAACCATCAAGTGAACGATCCTCGTGTTAATTCAAGTTATTATGGTTGTGAATATGGTTTATGAAATCACATTGATTAATAAATTATGTGATATGACCCTAAGATCCTTTTAATCATCAGTATACTACCATCACACATATCCTCTTTTCCTCTTCTAGACGTAAACCATCAAGTGAACGATCCTCGTGTTAATTCAAGTTATTATGGTTGTGAATATGGTTTATGAAATCACATTGATTAATACATTCAACCTGTCCAAAATTTTATTTTGGAAGTGGTTGAACTAATCAAAACCTTACGAGTTTATTAATGCATGTGTCCTTTGATGGCACACAACTCAAGATTTGTCATAATGGCATGATCACCTAAATGTGCTAAGTCTTGGCGTGATCATTTGATCAATTGAATGTAGCATGTTTTAAACCACCCTCTTGCGATTTTATTTCCATTATGTCTCCCTCACTTACTATCATCCATACAGAGCCATTTTAGCCACCATCTCCCTGTATCCTCTGCAAACCTTGCATCCTAGCCTTTGTTTGAACAATGTCAAATTGCTTTGAACCTGAAATCTATTAAGATTTATTTCAGATACCGGAGTTTCAAGAGTGCCGAGAGATCTTCTTCCGGGTTGGGTCGAACCCATTTCTTCACCTACTGTAAGGATATGATGAAGAGATTTTGTTGCTTTTCACGATGGGTTTTGATGGTAGGATCACCAAGGTTGGTCATCTCACCTTTTCGGTAACTGAGGAGTCTATCGCCCTTGCGACTAAGCTACCAAGAGAGGGCACTCACTGGCATAAACACTGGTTTCTTCCGCAGGCATCCCACAACTTTGCTCTTAAACCATAATACTGGCATGTTGCAGGCATCAAAGGATTCCACCAAATTGGATCAAGCCGGAATACCTCAACCCTCTGACCGTCATCATCTAGCTTATCACCTACAAGGGTAAGTTTAGTGTATTCAAAGCTTTCCATATTTGTTTACTAGCACATTTTGTTAATCAGTAGGTCCTTAATTTTCCTTTTTATTTCCTTAGAAGTTTGGAGAAAATGTCCAGCCAAGTTAGGAAGAATACCATTAACCCTAGAGGAAATTTATATCACCACAGTCTGATTAAGCTCCTGATATTGGATCAGCTTAAAGAGAGGAATAGCACTTGGGATAATTCTGTGTTTAAAATTCTTAACCCCCATCTCAACATTCAAAAACTCCCTAGGGATCTCCATAATCTTGAAGCCAGTAAAACCCCATCTGCAGAGAAGAAAAGCCCCAACATCATGCACATCGATGAACATATATCAGAAGCCATCCCATCTACCCACTCTACCCCTTTAAATCCTATGTCTTCTGAATTTTTACCTTTTCCATGAATTCGTACTAGGGACTAGAAGGTGAAGTTTTCCCAGTCCATTGTTCAGCCCATTGTCTAGACCACAGTTCAACCCAATATTCAGTCCAGTCATCGAGACAGCATGGCCAAAGTAGATAAACCTAACCCAGACTCACCTCAGTACACATTGGCTAGTGTCTCAGCCAAATTTCTTAAATATGTTTCTCATAAGACTATCCCTACACCTGCTCAGGGCATGATTCATGAAATACAAGTTCCCTCTATTGACCTCGAGCATGGGGACTTCACTTAGTGAACTTCTAACATAGCACGTGCGATCGTGGGACATTAAAGAATACCCTTAATTTCCATAGATATTGACCCAAAATCTTTTTTTTGAAACCCCCTCTCAATACTCAAAACCTCCCCCACACACATTTTTATACCTCAATCCTTATAAACCACCCTACCCACCCCCACCTTAAACCCCTCATCTCGCCAATACCTGCAATATATTGGTTCAATTTTTAATAATTTTTAAGCCCATAATATGAACTAACGTGATAGGATATTGGTCAACAAGTGAAGCCCCTGTGACCTCGAGATACCATCCAGGGAATTGAGTCCGCATCCAGACCCCAAGCAGCCTGCAGAACCATCCACTCCTAATCAGCCAACAAAAGGCCAATTAACTCAAGAGTTGGCACAGTCAGTGGGTAGGAATGAGGAATATGCCAAGTTAATTACAAAACTTCGAGAAGAGAATAAGGATTTGTGTCTTCAAGTTAAAGCTGTCAAAGACCTCAATAAGGCTATCAATTCATCACATAACTTTCGACAGGAGAGGCATGCTGTTTTAAAATATCAGGCAAGCAATTGAAGTTTAAATCCCCTGTTTCATCTTCTAAGTCGAAGGCAGCTGCTAACGCGGCTCAGCCTTCTTCCTAACTCCTTTTTGTTTTTCTCAGTGGGACTTGGCATTTCTCCGATTTGGGGAATGTCGATCCTAGTTTTTCCATCTTTTTTAGCTAGTAAAATACGCTTTTTTTACATCTATTTTGTTATCTTTTTGACATATTTTTGTCATATAGCTTATCATTCAGCCTCATGTATGAATATATTTGGGTTTATACAAATTTTGGTTTATTATTTTTATTTCATTATTTTATTGTTATTTCATGATTTCATGATTTGATATATGTGTGAATTTTTTTGCAGGTTATATTCCTTGAATGAGTCAATGATTGGACATGCATCACACTAGATATGCACAGATCGCATCCAACTCACCATCGAGCTCGCTGATCAAGCCACGCATTGTTTATGGCATATTCCAAAGTGTTAAAGCATGGAACGATTTTCAGTTGCTATGTGTCCACGTGTTTGGGTGATATAATGACCCTCATTCTAGAAGGCTCATCAGCTCACCTTCTTTGTTCGACACTATGACACCAGTCCACGTCATAGAGAATCCTCAAACCACAACACGCGCAATGGAGAACCAACATGCAAGGAAGAAGGAGAAGCGTTGTGTGTTGGAATTCAATCAATTGTTTGTAATAATGGTTGAATAATTTTAGGAGTGGTCGACCACTTAAAGGGTCGACCCACTCATCCCTGTAAACAATATATATAAAAGCCTCCAAGTGAGAGCATATTTAGCTAGTTTTTGCATGTAATCAGTCGATTTTAGAGAAACTTTGTAATACTGTTCCGTATTTTAATAGAAGTTACATCCCTGTTGTGTATATGATATTGTTCATGTAAGTATTTAGCGAAGCATCACCCTGATTACTGAGAGGGCCCCTCATCAACCAGTGGTTTTCATTCTTGTGTGTATTTTCATCATCTCTTTCCTTACGGATAAGTAGGTTTATTTCCAATTTATTTCTATGATTAAGTTACTGTAATCATTTATTCTTTTGTTTCTATAAGGTATGCTTGTTAAATTTTCTATCATCCATATTATATTGTTAGTGTAGTTTCTATTTCATAGATTAAAAATAACCGATTGCACGCATAGTTTTCCTTTAGTTTCCTTTCTAGTCTTTTCCAGCTTATGATTTAGTTTTATGTTGACAAGTACACATAATATATTGCTTTAATATATTAGAATCAATTTGCAGTAGGTTCAGTTTTGTTAAGTCTTGTCTTGTTATAAGTTTTCTTTGGTTATATTTTAGTTTGTCTAATAATGCAATAGGTAATAATTTCCTTATAATCATGAATTAGCTTAAGTTATTTTGCTGTTAAATTCGATCACTAAGTAGGTATACTTCCTATTCTTTATGCATTTTGTCTTCATGTTCACAAAATCAGCTGATAATTAGATCATTTAGGCTATTTTATATTGTTTTCTCTATACAGACTGTCATTGAGACAGCTTGTTCATCTTGTCATTCAAACCCACCTTCCAGTCTGTTATCCAACCCTTCGTTCGACCTTTAGTATTCCCAGTTTGTTTTTAAGCCTGTTTAAAGTATTGTTTCTTTAACTTTTGAATTATGTTCTGATTGTGGTAATTAGATAATGGTTATGTTCATCATTAGGCCCTTAGGTTATATTATTTAAAGTATTTACCAAGTTCCATCCTTATTTCCCACCTCTTCTTACCTAAATATGCTTTGAAGTATGCTCTGTTATGTTTCTTTTGTTTCTTATCTTCTCACTTATTACTGTTATAATGTTTGATAAGTATATCTCGAGTCTAGTTTATCCTTGTGTATATCTTTGTGTCTAGACTCGCTTTCTTAATCAAGTTTTCTTTATTAAGTTTTCTACTTGATTTTCTAATTAAGTTTTCTACTTGCTTTCCTAATTAATCCTTCTTTATTAAGTTTTCTACTTGCTTCTTTCGTTAAGTTCTTTACTTGTTTATAAGTTATATTTCCCTTACATTTGTTTCATATAAGAATTGTTTATTTATAAAAGTAATCTTTAAAAATAATCTTGTCTCTTAATAGATTAGTTGTTCATAATATCTTTCTTAGTTAAGAGTCAGTTGCTTATGGAATAGATCACCATGTTTACCATCACCTATAATTGGACCTTCTTTAGCTTGCACATATTTGTAGAAGTTAAGTTATATTTAATCCCATTTAGTTTCTTTACTTCTTTTGAAATCCATTTTGACATTATTCCTTCTCTAGTTCCAATCATAGTGAATGCATATCCACAGAACAATCAAGGAGAGTGGAACGAGCTAACTTAATTTTACTGTTATGTACATTTGTTAATTGCATGTATAGCTTAGTTGTTGAAGTTTGTAAAGTATCTCCAATTTTTGTAATATTGTTTCCCATGTTATAATACCTTGTATAGTTAGTTTCTGAAGTTGTTTATAAAGCTTTCTAATTCTTAGATTAAAAAGTGGAATAGTTAATTCATAAATAGTTTACCGTCTTAGAATAGTATTGTTTATATCTTTACCTTTCAGTGTTTGTCTATAGAGTAGAGTAGTATAGCTTGATACTTCTCTAGTCTAATACTCTGTTTTGGTTTAATGACCTTCATAGTTGAATTTATAGGAGTTTGACACGGTTTTTCATTTTGAAAGATCGTTCAATGTTTTCTTTGTTAAAATATTTCCTTGACACCTTAGGAACCCCTCTACCTTCGCATATACTTTGTGTCAACTCTAAGTTTACCAACCTCGGTCGATATTTAAATATTAGGTGAATTAATTAATTCATTATAACACCCAACATTTTTGGCACCGTTGTCGGGGAGTTGTTCAGTAAGGTAGAATAAGTAGAATTCCCTTATGAAGTTTAGTAATAGGATGGTGGCGGGGGAGTGGTAAGACAAGAGGTAAGAACCTGTGCATCTGTTATAACAAGCACCCCCAAATATATCAGTAGTAGTATTAGTAGCATAGGTTTCCCTTTAGTATTAGTTTTTCATGAACAAACCTAGAGATTCTAATGGTAGATATGTTAGAGTTAATTCTCAAAACCTTATTAAAATCCCTACTAACCTTTACGGGGGACGAAATACCCCAACCATTAACTCAATAGAAAGGTATCGGAGAACCCACATAGGAAGTAGTTCTACTTGGAAACCTAAAGACTTTAAAGGAGAAACCATAGACGGGGAAGAAATCCTGGCGGGAAGTCCTAAGGATCGCATTGCTGAAGAAATTCAAGAGGATCAACCTTTGGAAACCCTCAACCCTCCACTAGTGTAGAAACCTAACAATACAAATTTCTTATTAGTAGTGGATTCTAACTTTGTTGATTTCATTAATCCTACCCAGGTACAAGCCCTCTTTGGCAGTTCAACAAATACAGTTATTTTATAGATAGAAACCTCCACAAAAACACCTACCATTCCTTGAGAATCTAATAAAAACATAGTTGATCGTAGGAAGATCTCCCCTAAAAAAGAATGTTGGGACAACCCATTATCACCTCGAAAGGAGCCTCTTAGGTACACACTCTTTAGGAATCAAACCTACATGGAGCAATGGGGAGAGAATAAAGATAATGGCAAGGTTAGAAATGATGAAGGAGAAGGAGAAAATAAAACTAAGACTACTTTTGGGTTCCCTATTTTAGACATTGCACAAGATATAAATATGAAGAACATCCATCCTTCCTCCTTACCTACTTTCTATGGGAAAAGTAATGAATACCTAGACACATTTTTTTTGAGTTTGACATCCTTTGTAGAAGTCATAACTATCTACAAGACACCCATAAATTAAAACTTTTTCCTGCTACACTGAAACACTCTACCTAAAGATGGTTCATGGGATTAGGAGAATCTAGTATCAGGACTTGGGAAGATATGAAAACTAGATTCTTACAAAAATACCAAGAGTATTGCAAACCAAGAGACTCTCGAAACGATATCTTTAAGATACATCAACTCGAAAACAAGAGCTTGGAATACTATCTCGAAATATTTATCTATACATTACATAAATCTAAACATAAGGACCTTCGAGAAGATGCAGTATGAACACTCTTCCTTAAAGGGATCTCAGAAGACCTGGTGGAAAACCTCAATCTCATGGCATTCGACAATATCTCCCATAAACCTTTTGCACAAATTGGGGAGATATGTAGAAATTACTCTAGGAGTAGGGGGAAAGTCGGGAGAAATCTTTGGGAGCCTTATAATAGAAATATAAAAGGAAATACTCCTAGTTCAGTAGGAGTCACAAGGATGGAATTAGGAAACCTATTGGAAAATTTCAAAACTGATATTTTAGGAGCAATGGGTTCCCAACTAGATGCGTTACAATATAAGAAAAGGCAAGAAGAGGAATGAGTAGGGATAGGTATTTTATGTCCAAGATGCAAAACTAAACATCCCCAACAGGAATGGCCATTAAACAACATCTTTGTATGTCACATTTGTATGGCAGAACATCCAACATATGATTGCCCATCGTTACTGGGGTTACAATCCATATACAAGAGTGGGGATGTTGGCGAAACATCTAGGAGGAATCCTTGGAAACGAAGGGACCCACCACCATATCATAATTTGTCACCACAACCTCCACCTTATTACCAACCTTACAAACTGCCTCAATAGTGGAACACTACAAGTTGGCAACATTGGCCACCCCAATATCCTCCTCCTCCTCATTTTACTCAGCAACAGTATTGTCCACAGGGGTGGAGGGTACAATCTTACCCCCAACCACCACCTGTCTCTGCACCTAATCACCCGTATCCTCAACACTCATCCAATACCCAATAATTTTTACCAGGGTTTGTGCCTCCAGCTCCCCTCATTACACAACAAACTCGTCACTTCTCAAATACAAACTCTCCACGGCCTACATTGTTACCTGCACAATCGATACCTAATCCAAATAATAAGCCAAATAGAGCTCTTAACAGCATTGAGATGCAAACTCTTCCATCCTACGTTATTTCGACTATACCTGTACATGAGATACAATTATGATATGGAAGAGTTGTAAATGACATGCCCAAGTCATTAGTCATCATTCATGAAGAGAATGACGAAGAAGATTCAAATGAAGTCATGAATGATGCTATTCTACAGGATGTGGATATTCCAAATATCCCAGTGCATACCCATGCTTAGTAAGAACCCATTCAGGAACAAAGGTCCAT
Source organism: Pseudotsuga menziesii (assembly GCA_001517045.1). NCBI lineage: Eukaryota > Viridiplantae > Streptophyta > Pinopsida > Pinales > Pinaceae > Pseudotsuga > Pseudotsuga menziesii. The sequence continues at coordinate 114,381 of LPNX010466118.1, read as the reverse complement.
TTCTGGAATGACTAGCAATAGAAAAACGTGTGGTTCATCCCAAGTATGACATTATGAATGAACTAAAGAATATCTGTGTCAAAATTCCTCTATTACAGGCTATTATGGATATACCAATTTACAGCAAGGTAATAAAGGAACTATGCATTAAGTTCCTAGGAAATAAGAAAAAATACCCCCTCACAATTCATGTTATAGGAGAGATGTTTGAGTGTATGACAGACCAATCTCGGATTGCAAAATATACAAATCCAAGGGCCCCAGTAGTAACTGTGATTGTAAATAATACTGCCATAGAAAATACACTTATCGATTTAGGATCTACCATTAATATCATGACCACCATAGTTTTATAAGTTTTAGAAGTTTTACAGTTGGGATAGTTTCTCTGACCTACCCCTTCATTCCTAGAACTAGCAGACTGTACCACGGTAAAACCTGTTGGAGTTCTGGATGATATTATTGTATCAATAGCTTCATGGGAATACCCTATCAACTTTATGGTCATGGAATAAAAGGATCCTTCTAAAGGACATCCTACTATCTTTATGAGACCATGGTTAGCCACTGCTAACGTCTTTATAGGATGTAGGGATGGGGAAATGACCATTTCGAATGGGTTGTCTACACAGAGACTTATTTTATACCCCCCAACACAACCAGTAACTGAAAATTTGTGCTGGTTAGATTTTTATTTTGGGGATGAGAACTTTGATGACCTTTCCCTTCCTAGTGACTACTCTTGGGCACTTTAGGAACAAACTACTGAGAATGTATTAAACCAGTTTGTCTCCTCCACAACTTGTATAGATTTTCATCAATGTTTTGCCCAATTTGATCAAATATTTGTAGATGAGTTTGAAGAAAATATGGCTCTCTCAACATTCGTAGAAACACAATGTGTCTTTTCAATTGAAGAGCACATAGGGTATTTTACCGTGCCTTGTGAAGTTAGCCCTAGGAAAGTTTTACACATAAATCCATTGTTAACCGAGAGTCAACAAGAACAATTTATTAAGTTCCTTAAAATCCAATATGGAGCATTTGTGTGGGAATACAGTGACATGAAAGGTGTAAAACCTGACACTTATATTCAACATATTTACATGGATGCCAGTATATCCCCTATAAGGAAGCCTTAGAGCAGGATGAATCCTACTCTAAAAGATATAGTAAAAGAGGAGTTACAAAAATTCTCAATGCTGGTTTCATCTATCCTATCTCTGACATTAAATGGGTGTTGTTATGGAGATAAATTCCTATGGCTTGGGGTACCACAACAGACAACTTTGACTCCAGAAATCAATCTTTCCCAATATGAAATAGAAATAAAATGTCTAACACTAAAGGATCAGACCTCATACCTTATTCCAGACGGTTGAAGTAGATCCCCATTGAGCTTTCCAATCTTCAGCTTGAATTGATATAATACTTCCTCAACAACAAGTAAACAATACACGCATACTATATATCATGGTGTTAGATCTATTCTAGCATATATAATCAATAATGTAAAAGCATTTGACATATTCCAATGGATACAATATTTAATCAAATACACATCATTGGATAGGAAAAAATAGTTCTTATTAATATAAATCAGAGATTACAAGATAGATACAACCTCTGATGGCACGTCTGCGAACCAGAGAAACTGAATCCCCCACTTGGGCCTCCACCACCTCAATCCTCCATCTTACAATAGCAAGCTTACTAGAAAAAGGAAAGCTTGGGAAGAACACAACAGTGCTCTAAGGGACAAAGGGATGCAGACTCAAGTACAAATTTCAGCAACAATGGACTATAGTTTCGTTGCTCTCAATCTCTCTATATGCCTTCAATGTACCAAGGGTTTCCTTATATAGCTTCACAAGGGATAATTAAGGGTCGAATCCGAGCGATCTCAAGGCATATGGAAGGCCAGGAGTCGAATGAGTCAGATCCATGTCAAGGAAAACTCCAAAAGGATTTGGATTATGCACACATCCCAATGTATGCGGTTATAGGGGTCAAACCCGCGTATGTACACGGTTATCGGGTAAAAAGCCATGTATATCATTTTTCATATAGTTTTAGGGATGATCAAGGGAACATCAAAGGATAAAAGATAGTCCATGGGATCTAAAGAGTCTGCAGTGGGATAGGGGAAGGCCATACAAAGTGTGATTCACCTAGAGTGGTGAAATCTGCTATAACATATGCCCCTTAATGTGTGAGGTCAGAGGGGTCATACGATGGCCGAAATACATTATAAGTCCATCCCAGAAGTGGAGTGATGAAGGATCCCAAATGGAATACCAGCCACCCAATCAACATAGTACAATAATACAATTCTGCATATAACTGCAAGTACATATAGCAGTCTCGGATACATAAGAGTACAATGGCCATGAATAGGCATGATACATGATATCACATATGTGGCCATTGCCACGTACAATATACATAGATCAGAATCTCCATGATGAAGATATACAAAGGACCATGATCTCCAAAATGGCTGAAGATATATAATAGATCAAGATCTCCATAGTGGCTGGAAATGTTTGACATACACTGGAATGAAGTCACGAGAGCTGAAATCTCATGAACAATGGCACGATCAAGGAGGTAGGATATAAGAGATTCCACCAGTCTGGAAATTATTCTACACAAACTGTTATGAGTACATGTCCTACTATGCGAATAGAGGTGTCGAGGTCGAACATAGTAGTCCATCGTCTGATTACCGGTCATTGATGTATACCGTTAACATATGCGAGATTACCCACTGATAATGAAAATGGGAATCAAGGTACTAGAGTGAAAACTAACAAGTGTGAATAGATGTGTTGAGTTCCAACACTTAAGAGAATCCATTGATCAGGGGACATTGATGTATTCCCAAGAAACTTTCGATGGCGAGAGAACCTGCCACTGATGACTGCAAGTCTCAAGGCACTCAAAAGGACTCTAGATTCCAATCCCAGAATAAATGATCTGAAGTAGATGGGATGAAATATGCTGGAAGGAGGGCATTAAGGCATCCCCCATCATCCAACACGAGGTACTCAGCAAAGCTGTCTAATGTGGAAGGACTCGATCATAAGGTGCATGAACCAGTAACTGTACCAGGAATGGCTGACATGCAAAGGCAAGATAACTGGGGAATGGCCGACACAAGTTTCAACTTCCTTCGAACAAGATCATAATGATGTATGGTGACTGAATGAAGGCAGCATAGACTCGATATACAAACTGGGACATCTCTGTGACACAAGAGGCATCAACAGAGGCTCCATAGGGACTGGAAGCTTAACCAGTCGGTGGAGATAAACTCAGATCAATGAGTACAGCTCCTAAAGTCAAACTATAACCCAATCAATGGATGTGATATACAGTGCTCTGTTCGAAGGCAACACGACTCGACAGCTGCCAAAGATAACATCTTTCCTTGTCCGGATTTTTGGTTTTTTTATTTTTTTGGACTTTTCAGTTATTTGAAAACCTTGAAAAAAGAATAAACTAGCTTTATAGTTACAAACTAGGAGGAGACAAGTGTCATAAGGGAAAACAAACTAGTTCCAAGTAGTGGAACATACCTATGCTCAATGCAAGGATACATGTGTAGGATATCGACACTCGGGGGAAAATCCCCTCCTGATAAAAAGGGAAATCAAGCTGCGAAGGATATACAAAATGGCTCTACATGGCTAGACATGAGAGAAGCTCGGGCTATATGGCTGAAACGCAATGTCATGGGAGCCGGCATAAATCTCAATAAGGCAGGAAAAGCTCATGATAATGCATTCACAACTTGACATGAGGGAGTCCGGAGGGAAACAGGCCAGCATATGATGAAGAGGAGTATGAGGCTCTTACGAAATATCATGGCAGTACTATACAACGGACTCCCGGACTTAAGAGAGGACTCACGGCATGGGAACCAAACGCAAAGGGGAGCTAACTAGGGCACCCATGTAAAGGAAAGCTCTACCATTCACATAGTACCACTTCTAATAGCAGCAAGAAGGTTCCGTGATAGCGTGGAATAGGTTCGTACCTAAGGTTAAGATGGAACGATCATAAGGCAATGCATAAGTGCAAGTGGATGTGATACCCTAACCTATATGCCAGTTCAGACATAATACCTGTGATAGGAATGAACAGGTCGAAACCTCGGAGAGGCTGTACAAAACTGGATCCTACATGACAACCATATTAGACCAAAACAACCCAAAATAGTCAATAAAGAATCCACACTATAGGATATAGGGAGGAATGATCATGACAACAGCACCCAAAGGAAACAATGCAGTGAACAATGGGACATAAAAAGTAAGATAAGGTGTAGACCCAACGTTCACGCATCCACCACCCCCCATGAGGGTGACCACCGGTGTAAATACCGAGCGAAGGGAATAAAAATCCTCCACAAATGGAGTAGAGGATGGAATATGACCATTCCCAAATCTATGAGCACGGTAAGGGGTTTTGATGCCCCCAAGTCTGACACTAGGGTCCGTATTGGGACCAAGGAAGGGTGATAAGATACCAGGCATGCCAAAAATAAAAGGACCCAAACTCAACAGAGCATAAATATACTCAAGTAACCACGATCCCAAAGGCCAACTAGCGCACAAAGAGCACACTCCTAAGAAAATATACAACCAAAATAAAAGCAGACCAAGGGGAGGATATGTGAGCTCCTGAATGCAGCAGGTATGTCTTGCCTAGGAGAGGCTCAAAAATCCCATACACTACAAGCGGAGGTATGTAACCAATTATAGTGGCCCTCAGCTTCAATGCATATAGCGAATGTGTTGTTCGACCTCTACCTGGCCGGGACACCTGCAGAATAACCCATGCAAAGTACCCCCTTGATATCCTAGGTAAGGTCACTAAGGCCACCTCAATATACTCAATGCTCAGGTGGACAGTCGCAGGTGGGATTGACCATATGGGCAGGGTAGCAAATCCTGAAACTCTCGAAAGAGCCCCCAGATACAAATACAATCCTGGAAATATCTTCGGTGCTACTCAGTTATGACTAGGGGTCATCCCAATCAATAACTGCTCACACTGCCTCGTGCTTAACTCCCTTTTGAGAGGAGGATCTTGAGAACACTGGTTATACCAAGGATTTCACACACTCACTGGACAGACACCTAGATGTTGTTGTTTAGTGATCTTGGAGAATTGACTTACAATGAACTATTCCAAGATCCTAAAACCTAAGCTTGTTGGTGCACCCTATAAAAGAAAAGAGTGTAATTCATTTTAATTAGCATTGATTTTAGTTGGCTTTAATTACTCAAAGGGAAATGGTGAAGTTATGACTCAACAGTGAAGTAAAAGTGCACACCATAACAAACAATGCTAAGTGCAATCTTTGTCAAATGAAAAATAGGGTATGCCACTACATGAGATGCATAAATATATATTCCTTTCTGAATGTCAATGAAATCCTTCCTATATGAAAGCCTAAAAACAACTCTCATCCAAGCAATCCAATGCAAGTACCTCCTCAAATCCATATCTAAGATGCAACTAAGAGTGCAACTACTTTGTATTTTTCAATATAAAAGAATGAAAAATGCAATAAAATTCATCTAAAACTCTCGGTCTCTACAGCAAGTATAAAAGACAAGCCCAGCAAGACACCAAGACAAAAAGAGTAATGCACTAATGGCAAAACAAAAAGCATAAATGACTAAAACTACTTTCAAACAAAAATCAATGAAAAAGCGGTCTCTGGTAACAAAAGAAGCATCCAACAGACAACATCAGACCCAAGGAAGACCCAACCACACTCACAACCCACCCTGCAACTTCCCACAACATCAAACTCACCAAAAGGGAGGATGTACGTGACTGTATAAAGAACAGTTGTGTATGTACATGACTTTTGGCCAAAAATCCGCATATGTACGCGACTTTTAACCAAAAATCCGCGTATACAGAGAAGGCAGTGGTAAAAATCAGGTCATGGACAAACCAATAAAGGGGAATGTCAATGGACAAACATACTATAAAATGCGACACAAAAACAGGGAGAAACAAAGAGCAAGTCAATAATATCAAGCCCATTGTGCCCGCAAACCCTCAAATAAAAACAAGGAACATCCCCAGCGGAGTCGCCAATTCTGTTACGGAGAGAAATTCCTATGGCTTGGGGTACCACAACAGATAGCTTTGACTCCATAAATCAATCTTTCCCAATATGCAATAGAAATAAAATGTCTAAAACTAAAGGATCAGACCTTATACCTTATTCCGGACGGTTGAAGTAGATCCCCGTTGAGCTTTCCAATCTTCAGCTTGAATTGATATAATACTTCCTCAACAACAAGTAAAAAATACAAGCATACTATATATCATGGTGTTAGATCTATTCTATCATATATAATCAATAATGTAAAATCATTTGACATATTCCAATGGATACAATATTTAATCAAATACACATCATTGGACAGGAAAAGATAGTTCTTATTAATATAAATTAGAGATTACAAGATAGATACAACCTTTGATGGCACGTCTGCGAACTGGAGAAACTGAATCCCCCACTTGGGCCTCCACCACCTCAATCCTCCATCTCACGATAGCAAGCTTACTAGCAAAAGGAAAGCTTGGAAAGAACAAAATAGTGCTCCAAGGGACAAAGGGATGCAGACTCAAGTACAAATTTCGACAACAATAGACTATAGTTTCATTGCTCTCAATCTCTCTATATGCCTTCAATGTACCAAGGGGTTCCTTATATAGCTTCACAAGGGATAATGAAGGGTCGAATCCAAGTAATCTCAAGGCATATGGAAGGCCAGGAGTTGAATGAGTCGGATCCATGTCAAGGAAAACTCCAAAACGATTTGGATTATGCACACATCCCGATGTACGTGGTTATAGGGGTCAAACCCGCATATGTATGCGGTTATCAGGTAAAAAGCCACGTATATCATTTTTCATATAGTTTTAGGGATGATCAAGGAAACATCAAAGGATAAAAGATATTCCATGGGGTCTAAAGAGTCTGCAGCGGGACAGGGGAAGGCCATACAAAGTGTGATTCACCTAGAGTGGTGAAATCAGCTATAACAGGTGTCTCCTCTAGTGTTAGTCTCGAAGAAAGTCACGGGGAAATGGCGTATTTGTGTTTATTTCAGAGAGCTAAATAAGGCCACTCTTAAAGACTATTTTCCTTTGCCATTTATTGATCAATTGTTAGATACCCTATCAGAAAAAAAAAATTCCTTTCTTGATGGGTATAGCAGATACAATCAGTTTTTAATAGCACCCGAGGATCAAGATAAGACCACTTTTACATGCTTTTTGGGAACATATTCCTTAGAGTTTTTCCATTTGGATTATGTAATGCACCTGCCACTTTTTAGTGTGCAATTTTTGGAATATTTGCTGATCTTATACATGACTGTGTAGAGGTGTACATGGATGATTTTACAGCATATGGTAATACCTTTCAAGAATCCCTTGATAACCTTGAGAAGGTCCTGATTCGATGTCAAGAAACAAACCTATCCCTTAGTCACAGAAAATGAAAATTTTTATTAACGGAAGGCATAGCTTTGGGGAATCATGTTTCCTCTGAAGTAATCAAGGTGGATCCTGCGAAAATAGAAGTAATTGTTGGCCTTCCTTCTCAAAAAACTCAAAAAGAGGTAAGAAGCTTTCTTGGCCATGCAGGCTATTATTGCAGTTTTATTAATAATTTCACTAAAATAGTTGTACTAATGTTTAAGTTGCTTACAAAGGATGTAGAATTCCAATGGACTGAATCTTGTCAAAGTACTTTCGAGGTCTTAAAATCTAAATTATCACTGGAACCAATACTAAGGGGTCCCGACTGGTCCCTTCCTTTCCATATATCCACTGATGCTTCTGATACGTCCATAGGAGGAGTCCTAGGACAAAAAGAACGCCAATCATATGATTCCATTTAATTTATTAGCAAGAATTTGACCCTTGCTGAACTGAATTATACTGTTACTGAAAAATATTTTTTGGCAGTAGTCTATTCTATTAATAAATTTCGCCATTACATTAAAGGATACGAAGTTTTTGTGCATACGGATCACTCTGCCATCAAATTTTTAATGAATAAACCAATTACCAATGGTAGGGTGACTCGGTGGCTTCTTTTATTACACGAATTTAACATTACCGTCATTGACCTTCTTGGTAAAGAGAATTTAGTAGCAGATTTCCTTTCCCGTATTCAACAAGTTGACGGTTCTAAACCCATTGACGATGCTTTTCCCGATGAACATCTATTTGTTCTATCTATTCAAAACCCTTGGTTTGCATACATTGCCAATTATTTAGCAACTGGGAAATTACCAAATCACTTGTCTCCACCCAAGAAGCATTGCATTATAGTTCAGATCTATAACTATTCTTGGGTTGATAATGATCTCTTTTGTACTGGCCCAGATCTTATTATTAGACGATGCATACGGGAGGATAAAATTACAGATATTCTCCATGCATGCCATGATGGACCATGTGGAGGACATTTTTCTGATAAGCGGACTGCATACAAAGTGTTGCACTCTGGTTATTATTGGCCGAGGATTTTCAAGGATGCTTCCAAATATGTTAAAGGATGTGATAGTTTCCAAATAATGGGTAGACCTATGTCATCTGATCAGATGCCCTTACAACCTCTAGTCATGATAGTGCCTTTTGAGAAATAGGATATGGATTTTGTAGGAACAATTTCTCCCATGTCTCGTAAAAATAAGTATATCCTGGTTTGCACAGACTATGTTACCAAGTGGGTATAAGCTAAAGCTTTGTTTAGGGACATAGTGAAATCGGTAGTAGAATTCATATATGAAGAAATATTCACTCAGTTCGGTGTGGCTAGAGAAATTGTCACAGACCAAGGCTCTCAATTCACTTCCAAGTTAATGAAATAACTCACCACGAAGTATGGCATCCAACATTGAAAATCCTCACCTTATCATCCCTAGGATAATGGCCAGGTAGAATCAACCAATAAGGTAATGGAAGCTATCTTAACGAAAACTATTCAGCTACATCATAAGGATTGGGCAGATAGAATCCTAGAGGCCTTATGGGCCTATAGGATAGCATGGAGAAATACTACTAGTCATACCCCCTATGAGCTAGTATATGGAAAGAAATTCCTTTTACCTATCGAATTTCAAGTTAATACCTTTTGTATGGCAACACAATTAGGCATGAATTTGGACAAAGCACATAAACAACGAGTATTACAGATTAATGAGTTAGATGAAATTAGACAAGATGCACTCCAAAGAACAATGTTAATATATAATCAATCGAAGAAATGGCATGATAAATTTATTACACAAAAAAAATTAATACTGGGGATTGGGCATTACTATTTGACTCAAGGTACAAAAATTTTAAAGGAAAATTAACTACTCGTTGGATGGGTCCATATGTGGTAGTTACAACTTTTGATAATGGGTGAGTAGAAATTAAGACAATTGATGGTTCACAAATTTCCTTTGTAGTAAATGGACACAAAATTAGACTTTATCACCAACCAATATCTAAACAGGATCTCGTAGAAAATGTATTGTAGCAAAAGGAGATGGAATTGATTGAAGAGGAAATTATTCCTCCTCCTCTCGATCCTTAAAGTTATTTTGGGTTGTCATTACTTGTATATATGTAAATATGTTGTGTTCACCTGAATAAATAAGAGTCATTTCTAAGAAATTAACTGCATTTATATAGAGGATTCATTCCCATGATCACCTGTTGCAGTCTTGTCAATTCAAACAAGAAGACTCTTTTCCTTTTTCTCATTTTTATGAATGATTTTTGAATAAATATGAATAATCTAACAAGTGATTTTGCAGTTGATTACAAATACTTTGTCTCTATAAGCAGCTCATGAGGTATTATCTGAAAAGGAAAGTGCACTAGAAAACTAATGATATATCTTAACTCTTTCTTTTTTGGTTACTATCAAAATTGAATTTTATACTGAAATTAAAGAATTCTCTGTATATCATTTTCTCTATGATTAGTTATGATTTTATATATGGTATTTTGATTCAGACATGTACATTTCTGATTTAATAGAATAGTTGCTTGAAAGACCTACTCTAACTATCATGTTCTTTAGATTCTCATCTTACACCTATGGACTACTAGTTCATCCTATACTTATTATCAAAGCTTTCCTCTTAAGCATTTTTGTGGTAACTCGAAAGTAAGTGAAATTTCTACTTTTGGGGAACATTACTGACCGTTTATGAATAATATAGACTGAAAGGTCAAAGAACAGCTTTAAGTTATTTTCTTTTGACATGATCCATAATTAAGGCCATTATAAAAATTACTGATGAGGTTTGTTCTAAAATTGAATTATGTGTTTAGTAGGCTTAGTATGCTCTAGTATCAACTGACTTCCATATACTGAAAATCATTATACGAAGCAAATCTATTTGGGTATTGAACAGGCTTGCTCGCAGGGGGTCAATTTGTGGATCTATATTGTTTATTTTGTGGATCTGTGGGGCATGAAGATAAATATTGTCGTGCATATGACCTACTTTAGGAAAGGACATACAACTCATATTTTGTGAAGGGTGAAGTTCATCACACAGTATAGCAAGCATAGCTAGAGCCTCGTGTGGTAAACTCCTGACCTCAATTGTAGTATACAACACCACCACAGATGCAATTTATACCATTGCAGCTGTAACCGTAGTTTTCATCGCAGCCACAGTTCACATCTCAACTGCAGTATAGTCAGATGGTGATGGCTCATATACAACCACAATATGTCCAAGCAACACACTATGTTTAGTAGTAGCTGAAGCCCTTGCCACATAATTTTTCTCAGCTACAGTACCATCATCAAGGAGGATTCCGAGGAAGAGGAGGAGGAAGAGGTCGCGAACCTGTCCAATGTTACAATTATGGGTTATTTGGACATTACCAGAGAGATTTCCCACAATTGCAGTGTTCATGTACATACTACACCACAATTGATCATACAGTCAAGAACTTCCCACAGCTAATCCCAAGATGGTAGGTCAGGAACGTTACTCAGTTGCAGAGTCAGAACCAATTGCAGAATCAAAATCAGCTACATAACTAGAATCAGGTACAGAACCGGGCTTATAACCAAGTTCCACTTCAGACTCAGACTGTGAATCAACCAATTAACCAACCAATAAATCAGAATCCACCAATGAATCAGAATTCGTCGATGAACCAAAGTTAAGGATCAACAGTTTTGACGATATCAATAAATCCTAGAATAGAGGATCTTGACATTTCCATCATCACTCATGGAGGTGCGACGACTAGAAAGGATGGGCGTCTCTCGCAGGTTTGATTGGCTGGGAAGAAGAAGGCGTTGTTTGATATCGCAACTGAAAAAAAGACATTCTTTGAAGCTAGGGATGCGATCAGAAGAAATCGTAGTAATTCACCTATCTATGAAATGCCCTATACTTTTGATTCTTCATTGGAGGAAGGGCCATCGCGAAAACATGTTACCTTGCAACACTTGTTTGAGAGTTGCTTGTCGCTAGCAAGATATCCCAATGCTCTAGCCAATATTGAAATTTTTTTACACTGCTCGGGTAAAGAGCGGAAGGACTCCAAAATGAACTCTTTACACAAGAAAAGTATGGGCAAAGAAATGCGCATGAACATTCATATTGGGAGCTATGAAGTAGATTCGATCATTCTAGATCTCGGCTCATATGTAAATATTCTAACAAGGAAGACATGGAAAAATATGGGGAGGCCGACGTTGGGTTGGTCCCCCGTACAAATGTGACTGGCTAATCAGGCTAAAGTACAACCAATTGGACGTGTGTCGAACCTGGTTGTGGATGTTGAAGGTATGAAGACCTATGCCGATTTCGATGCGATTGAGGTTGTTGATGGTGGAGGTTCCTATCCCGCATTGTTGGGGATTGGATGGGACAATGATAGTATGGTAGTGATTAACTTCAAGAAGCGGATGATGACATTTGAGAACCAAGACATCAGAGTCATCGCTCCTATGGATCCAAATGAAGGACGAAGATATATTGAACTAGTGAAATATGAAGTTGTCATGGGAATGGATCATTCTTACAAATTTTTTGAATATTACATCCACCCAACTGCTGATGGAGAACTCGGTTGGTAGAGCACTAGTTTTGCGTCTTCCGATTCTGATGATGCATTAGAAAACTGGAAAAACCGCATGCACGAGGTGTCATTCAGGAAGCGTGGTATAATATCACAGTCGCTATGCCATGTCACCACCGAGGTTGTAGAATTACCAACCTACAAGGGAATTCTTGAGTTGTCCATGTTCTTAATGGAGTTAGAAGAGAAGGTATTAGAATCGCACTGATTATTGGTGCTGGAGGAAGCACTGAAGGCTACTCCAGCACGCTGGTGGGAGACTTATAAAAATACAATTACTAGATGGGAAACATGTCAATAGTTGATGACAGTTCACTTTGGTGATGCAGGAATATATCATACTAGGAGGTACGATGGGTAGAATTACCCTAGCGACCATTTGATGGAATGCCATACATTGTGGGAATTGCAACCAAAGGATGAACGGTTCCACACCTTGGGTGGCTATTTATTGCAGATATTTGATTCACAATTCTACCCACACTTCTATTTCAGCCTCATCAAGTGGGAATGAAAATTGGGAGAAGGAATTTTCCTTGTTGGTGCAACAGGAAGAGCTGGAGGCTTTCCTAGGTGTTCATGATGACTTGCTGAATGGACCATCACCTTCCCATCATGCACATAGGCACATATTTTTGTCACTTGAGGCCATTGAACCAAATATGGATTGGGTGGAATATTACATGTAACACATGGAGTCTTATTGCAAAAAAAATTATGCTCATGAGCATTGGAAGGCAGCTAAGCAAGAAAACTGCCAAGAGGATTTGATGAGAAAAATATCTTGCATAAGGTTGTCTTTGTGGAGGAAATCCACACAATTGGATGGATGCTTGTACCCTTTGACTAGTGGCATATATTTTATCCATTGGAAGTTTTCACAGGGACCTTGTGGTTCAAGTGTTAGTACTTTCTTAGGTTGGATGAGGGGACACTTATTTGTATTTCCTAAGTTGCATTCTTGGAGATAATTGTGATGCATCATTTTATTATGAGAATTTTGGGCATACTTGTGGTTGGATGATGCCTATACTCACTGGGGTTGGACATGGGACTCACACCTATGCCATGGAGCCACAAATCTATGAGATTCAGGGATAGTGTGCATGAGGTACATAAAGATTTCTATGTTCGGTGGGGAATTCTCACAAATTTCCAATTTTGCATTGAGATTTTTCAACTTTCAGTATGGTGGTATGATTTCCACATCATGATTTTAATCCTCTATTATGGTAGAATTTTATTGTTGTTCCTGATGATTGGAAGGAGGTAGATGATACCATGGGACCCTGGAATTCTTGGAAATGGCCTATTTACAAAGGGAGCAATAGTATTTGTATCCTTTCATAGGAGGCAATGGGATCCAAATATTCTAATCAGTTACCTCTACTAGGTGACAATTTTTTTGTCATAGGTGGTGATTTGGGAAATGACTAGGATCATAGTGGTGTATCAGAAACATGATGGAGTAATTTGCAGCACTCTGGAGTGCTTCTGCTTGAAGAAAATCCTATTGGGTAGGGGAGGACTGTCATGTCCCCGTATTTTTGGACATAAAAGTGTTGAAATTTCCCAACATCTTGGGGGTCAAAAGATTTATTAATTACCTCACCTAGGAAATTTTGTCCAAACATTATTTATGAGGCTTATACTTAGTTTAATTTTTATTATTAATTAATTATTGTGCAAATAACATGTGGAATTGATCTTGCCATGTCAGGAGGGTGCAATTGGCAAGCTAACTTGCCAAGGAGGAGATTTAGAAAGTGAAAAGAGACTAACAAAATAAATGATTTAGAGGAAGAAGTTAATTGCCAAAATCTATGACAAAAGAAGTCACATGTAAAAAGGAAACATCAGACCAAAGGAGGGAACAGTTTCCATTTAGGAGTGCAGTGAAAAAAGTAGAAGGAAGAAAAAGCTATCATAATGAAAATAAGGAAACATCAGGCAATAGGAGGGTGCAGTTTCCCTTTTTGAGTTCAGTCACAAAAGCAGGGAAGCCAGAAAAAGTTGTCATAGGGAAAATAACAACTCTTGGCCTAAGGAGGACATAGTTTCCAAATTAGATGAATGAGATGGATAGGGAAACAAATCACAAGATCCCTACTTTCTAATTACTCAAGGAGGGAGTATGTGTGGCTAGGGTTAGGGTTTCTATGTGGATGACTTGCTCTCACATGTCACCTACCTGCTAAACAAGTCACCAGAATATTATAAGCATACAGAGGATCTCTATTACTCAGTTTGGATAATGATTGTTTTGCGTTTATGTGAAGCATAGCTTCTACTGAGTGATGTACCTCAAACCTTTGGGAGATGTGACCCAATTCCTTCCATCCCTTCTCTTCTTCCTCCCTTTATTTCTCTTTGCATGTGTTGGAGCGCTCATGGAAAGAACCATGAGATCAGATCAAATGTCCTTTGTATCCATTCTCTTCAATGAAATCAAGCTTCAATGAAGTGAAAGATTCACCTACGGTCCCATCCACCTTGATGTCAAATTTGGGCCTCCTGCCCACTGTTTTGAGTCCCATTTTGGGGGGTGGTCAGTTATCCAACTTAATTTTGATGTGCATTAGTCCATATAATCTATTTAATATATCTGTAATACTATTATAATTCTATCCAATAATCTATAATGTCCAATTTCCCATCAATGATATTAAATGTGTCTTAAATGAGGGTTTTTGATGAGTTTGATGCTATGATAAATGAGTAATGGCCATGAGTATGAATTTAAATGATGTAATGTGTCAACTAAAGATGTATTAAAATCTAAAAAATTCCATTCTCAGGTTTGATATATTTTTTAGCCGAATTTCATACATTTTGGTACACCTATGCTAGATGACTAGTTAAAAATTACTAGTTTTACAGTTTTATCAATTCCAAGAGTTATGTTTATCTAAATGTGATTACATAAGATGATGCATGCTATTGATTTACCCCTATGTCCATACATCCTTTCATACTTCAATTTAGTTGATTTCATACACTTTTTGGGCAACCTCCACTGGGAAGGACCTTTGTAGGACAAAATTACCAAAATTGCACAACTTCTCCCAAACAATCCCAAGTATTTCTTGAAATTTTATGATATGTATGAAACACCATTGGATGAATTTTTAATTCCTGATAACATCTCTATTTATTTCCCCAAGCCTTTGTTTGAAAGGATCTGAAGGAATCTTCGTAGTTTCACGGTTGGGTGACCCAGAAGCGTGGAAGTAAGTTTCAACATAGATGACTCTGAAACCTACATGTTCCCTGATATAAATGTGTTAGGGAATATTATATCAATTTCCTGTAATTTTCCTTGGTTTTTTCCCTCTGTCTGCTTCCCTATTCATCAATTTACCAACAAAATACCCTTATCTTCCCAATCGAAAAATTGTCTGGTTGAATACACAGTTTTATTTCAAATATTTATTAAATTATCACCAGATTTAGTTTTCTAGTATGTACATCATATATTGAAACATTACATTTTCCCTTTATTCATGTTCACATTATCTCAATACCATGCTTGCACATAGGACTCGTCAACATTTCTAGAATTGAAGAGAATCACTTGCCTCCTCAAGTGATTGTGTAGACCACCCATATAATTGATAATAACATTTGGTTTCTTGGGAGATATACCCGACATAATTGCCATTTTTTTGAATTCACTAGTGTACTCGTGTACACTTTTCCCTTTCCTTTATCGAAAGTAATTCCGACGGATCCATTTGTCCTTTTCATACCTAATATGGTAAAACTGGGACTTGATGAGTGTTTTAAAGTCCTCCCACTCAATTAATAGTGGTTCACCCTCTCACCTAAGTGTCTCCATTTGTATTTCCCACCAAGTTAGAGTATGTTTCTCAAACTTTGGTCGAGTAATTGATAAGGCTTGATGTCCACTTTTTCTTCCACTTTAAACAAAGTTTGGGGATAGGTTGGAACTTGGTTTCACTTTATCTAACATATTTTTATATTCTTTTTTGGGTCTTTATTGTCCCTTTATTTCCCATCTAATCCTACCTCCATGTTAAATATGCCAAACTCATCGAAAGGTCCAAGATTTCTCTCTAGAGCCACCATGAGGATTAACATATTATGAGAGATATTAGAGACTTGTATCTATAGCATTTCAAATCACTATTCTTATTCTACCCTCAATTATTCATTGGAATCATCTTCCATGGCCATGATTTGAATACTTTTTCTTTTATCACACCAACTCATAGATGGTTCAATTTCGCAAAAAACCATAAAGAAACCTATATCGATACCAATATAATTTTTAAAATACCATGCATATTCCACAGGAACAGTTTGTCACAACAGATTTTACAACTTTTCGCAAACTCTTAGTTATGTAGTGTTTACTAAATATCTAAGATTCATTCTTGTTAGCTTAATCTCATAGAATGCTAAGATAAAAAAAAACTAAAAAGAAAATAGATAGAGAAAAATAACACATCTACACAATAACACAACATAGGACTTGGGGAAACCCATATTGTAGTGCAAATGCAATTACAATGGTACCCTCTATAGAGTTATCTTTTACATTGTGGATTGTATTCCTCCTACATGATCTCCTACTTCCTCTGTTATTCTCTAATACCCAATCCCTAGCTCTTTCCCAACTATGGAACACTACAATAATCCCAAATTCTTGGAACCTATTTCTTCTCCTAGTGTTTCATTATTTAACAATATCCTAATATCCATATAGGATTATTTTTAAGGTTTTTCATGCCTCAAATCCTAATTATGGATAGGGTTTTAGACCCTATAAAATGTTCTTGAAATTCCACACATAACTAGCTCCACATGTGTGGGTAATGAGAGCTAACATGGAATCCACTTGGTATAAAGGTGGTCAACAAGATAGGTCAACATGCAAGAGGCATAACGTCCTCATTCTAAATTTGAATTAATTGAAATTTTTTCCCTTAGAAACCTCTCATAGTGAATAAAATATTTGATGGGGTGCAACTTATGTATACAAACTTTTGAGCCCCCAAAACATCATTTTAGCCCTCAAATAGGCCTCTAAAGGTTTTGGGACCCAAATATACAATGTAATACCTCCACTTAAAATGGAATCTATAAGACAATTCATCAAATCTCTCCACCTAAAAATCACCAAAATAGATGACTAATTATATATTGATCCATTTTGGATCATACCTCCCCATTTTTAGAGGATTTTGGTCCCCAAAATATTTTACTAAATGAGGTGAGGAAATTTTTCTTCTACTTTTTCCCTGGGGTATCATTTAGCCTTTCCTAGAAGGTATCTTTTCAACTTGACCTAGCATATTTCTTGTTGTCCTCATCTATTTGTTATGGATTTCTGTTATAGCTCAAAATGACACATCTCTTCCTGTGACCACTTTCCCATGATTCCGTCGCATGTCGACACTTCCATGACGACACTTCATGAAAGTAATTGAAAGTTACTGAAAAAACACCTAACTTGGAGAACCCATATGTTGAGTTTTGTAACTCCATTTGACCTCATCTCTACACTGTTGGAAATCTATTTCTATTAGCTAAAACTTTCCAGAAGACACTAAAGTCTGAAAATGCCCAGAAATACCCTAAAAATTAGTTTTTGATGTGTATGTGACTTTCCTTAAGGAAACCAGCGTACGTACACGAGTTGCTATATATAATAGTCCCGTATGCCTTAAATATGTGACTTTTTGCACTGAAACCCACGTATACCTCCTCGTGTATGCGACTGTTGTTTCTGCAACCCGCGTAAGCCTCCTGAAAATGTCAAAAAATATGTATTTTGAAATTCTCGTAATTTGGGTAGTTATGCAACTGACTCCTTCAGTTATAACTACTTTGTATTCGACCCTAACTCTTCATTAACCATATAAATAGAGGTAGCGAGGTCCATGAGAGGAGACTTGAATCTTTGCATTGTTATGCTAGAGGATTTGGAGCTCTCTTTTCCCACACCTTTTCCCTAGAAGCATTCTCCTTGTGTTGCAGAGCTTGGAGGTTGAGTTCCTTGGAGAAGAGAAGCATCAGAACTAGATCAAGGTTTCGTGAGGTGCCCAACTTGAAGAGAAGGTATAATTGTACTTGTTTTCAAGATTAATAAAGATGTGATGTCCTTCTTCTTCCCAAATAATTATTCAATGTGTGATTGAAACTCTGTTTATGATCATATGATGATGTTAATCAGATCATTATTTCATGTTGGTTTGAGGAAGGTATAACTTGTTTTGCAGGTCTCTTGGGGAAGAGAAGCAGGAGAAGGGCTAGAGAAATCTTGGGCCAGCCTTTAGTTAATCAGGTGTGGACCTTTCTTATCTCTAAATCTTGCTTATATATACTTGAAAAACTATATGCATCCACCTTTCAACCCTAGTATGTTGATGGCCTCTTAAACCCTAGCCATAGGATACTTTCCTTTACAACAGAACTGGCGACTCTGCTGGGGAGAGCCTTGTCTATTTGGGGTTTCTTTGTATTTATTTCATCCTTTTGTAAAGTTTTAGGTCTTTCTTACAAGTTAGGAACACCTTTTGATTTTGTTGGAAAACCTTTCCTTCCTTCCTAGGCCAGTTTTTGACCCTTTTTGTGCCTTTTGTCATCCATACGCGACTGTCAGGCTAAACAGCCACGTGTCTGTGTTGTATATGTGACTTGCACTACCTGCAACCTGTATTTCATATGCAAGATTCCTTAAGGAAACTTGTTTATGCACCTAAATTTGTGTTCTTTCATCAATTTTTAGGGTTTTTGGGTGAGTTGAGAGTTGTTTGTAGGGTCTTCAAGGGTCCTCTGCATGTGCATGACTCCTGAGAGGTTGTTTTATCTCTGTTAGTTGCTCTTTTTCTATCTTGTAAGTCTCTTTCAATTCTTTGAACTTTTTTTTTTGCTGCCTTCCCCCCCCCCCACCTCCTTCTTTGGACTGATATTGTTAGACAAGGTACTGAGAAACCTCTACTTGTAGGTTTAGATTGATACTTGGGACTTGTTGGCCTTTGTTTATATCAGTCTTATTGCTCAGTCTCTTCATTCCAAATTTGTTGTCTTTTTCACTTTTGTGAGCCTTCCTTCCAACATAGGTTATATCCAACTTTAGGGAAACCTAGGGTTTGTTTGTGGGGTGTAGAGTAGTTGTCTATTTGCTTTGCTTACATTACTTGCTTGCATTAGTTGATAGGCTGTTTTTCTTTTGCATTTATAAAAGAAAAATAAAAAACACATGTTTTCTTTATATGCATGTAGATTAGTGTTTTAGTCTAGATTGCATGGCATATCATTGTTTTTGAAAAAAATAAAAAGAATTTTTTCTTTTGTGGCTTTCAAGTTTCTATTTGAAAAATAAAAAGAGAATAGTTTTTGCTTTTTACATTTCATTTCTCTTTGTTTAGTCATTTTGTTTCAACTTTGAGTCAAAAAACCACATAAGTTTCACACCATTTACCCTCTGACTAAAACAAACCCTTAAAATAAATGATATAATTTAAAAATTATTAGTAAGTTTTATTTTATAGGGTCATACACCAACTAGATCAGGCTAGACTTGTGGGATAGGGAGTTTAAACTCCCCACAAGTGTTAAATTTTAGACATAGTTGGCCAATCACTAGGTAAACCATTTTCTATGTTGATTGTATCTGGGAAGTTCCTCTCAAACGGGAGTTAAGCATGAGGTTGCGTGGAGGCTTGGACTGAGGAGATAACCCTCTGATTCCTTGTCAAAGCGTAGACCAAGGTTTTTGTGCATCTAGGGATTATGTCTTAAATAGGGTTTTAGGCTTTGCTACCCTTCCCATGCGTATGAACCAGGATTGTGAATGTCCCCCCAGACTGTCAATATAGTTGAGGTATCCTTTAGTCTCTTCGACATCTAGGGTTCATACACAGGTACACTAGAAGGCTATTTTTGGTTGACCTTGGATGGGCTTAGAAGGTAACCCAGGTAGAAGGTGTGGGAGGGTGGTGGGTGATTCCTCCGCTTGTGCCTAAGAACATCTACAAGGATGCCAAGTAACTATCTATCATCTTTCTTCTGGAAAGCATATCTTATACCTGTTTGTATGTTTGGATTTAGGAATTTTTAGTGAGTGTTGTGTAGTTTGTCTCTGCTTAGTGTACCTTTAGGTGTGTGCTTTGCACTTTTGGTTGTCTTTCAACCTTAGAATTTGTATCCTGGTTTGAAAATATGGCTAACACCCCTTTCAACACCAACCAAGAGATCCCCATGTTGGGAACTCCTTGTACTATTCCTCTCGTGGGGAATGTTTGTGTTCCCTTGATGGCCACCCTGAATCTACCTGGATTCACCCTAGGGCTACCGGTGTGGTTGTTTTCCACACTAACCATCTGGAATGCTCCTGATGCTTCTTAAGTAAGCTCATTATATCAAGGGCATCAAAACACTGCTTCCCCTTCACCTGTAGTTGATTCTCCTTCTCCTTCTGCCTCATGCGGTGAAAGTACTGATACTAGTAACCGACAGTCTAAAAGGAGTAAATGAAGGAGGAATAGGAAAAAGGCACATAAGCAAGGGGGAACCCATTCAACCTCTACAATTCAAGTTTAACCTCACCACCCAGCCTCTACAGTTCATGCTGGGGGCACCTTTCCAACCTTTGCACGTCTTGTTGGATCTAAGCACTCAACCTCTGCAAGTCAAGTTGATCTTCACCATCGCGCCTTTGTTGATAATGGTGGTGGGATCCTTCCAAACTTTCCAGGTCATGTCGGATCCAGTCACTCAACCTCTATAGTTCATGCTGAGGGAACCCGTTCAACCTCTGTTGTTCAAGTTGAACCTCCCCATCTAACCTGTGTAAGTCATGTTGGATCCATCCACCCAGCCTCTGAAGTTCATGCTGGGGGCACACACTCAACTGCTGCAAAGCATGTTGATCCTAACCATTCAGCCTCTGTTGTTCATGATGGTGGTGTTTGTCTAGCCTCTGCAAGTCATGTTGGACCCATACTCTCAGCATTTGCAAGTCATGCTAGGGGTAGTCTCTCAGCCTCTGTGGTTCATGCTAAAGACAATCCATCAGCCACTGTGATTCATGCTGACACTATTGAAAAGACTAACCGTTCAAAACACAAGCCCAAGTTTCCTTCTAAGCTTTATGAGGGAGACCGCCTTACTTATAAATTCACTTCTATCGCGGAGGTGTGAAGAGTTTGGTTTCATGGTCATCCCATTTTTGAACATTCTGAAGCTTTTCAACAACCAACCTCTCTTAGTCAGGTTGGATCCATCCACCCAGCCTCTGGTGGTCATGCTGGAGGCAAAATCTCAACCTATGTAGGTCATGTTGAGAGAAAACAGTCAGCCACTGCTAGTCATGTTGACACTGTTGAGAAAAATGGTCATTTGAAGTGCAAACTTAAGTTCCCTTGTAAGCTATGTGAGGGAGATCATCTTACTCACCAGTGCACTACTATCGCAGAGGTGCGAAGAGTGTGGTCCAAGACTCAAGAATTTTCTTCTCCTGAACAACCTATAGTTTCTCAACAACTTACTCAACCTTTGGTTGATCAAGTGGTGGAACCAATCTTAGATTTGGTTGATCCCACTCTTCTTTTGGAGAGTGATCCTGATGTGATTGAACCAATGTCATATTTGGTCAATCCTAATCTCCCTTCGGAGAGTGACTTTCACGAAGCGGTTGAATCGATTCCATTGTCAATCAATCCCACTCTTCCTTTGGAGAGTGAAGTGTCTACTAGTCACATTTTATTCACTGTCAGTTCAGATCTTACTGAACAAGGGGGAACTGAACTCGCTTTGGATCAACCACCACCAAGCTCTCAGATTGCTTCCTTTAATTGGGATAGCTTAGTAGAGTCATGCCTTCCTTCTAATGAACCTTTCCATATAAAGGTCAAAGTTGAACCTTACACAATTGCTCATTGTATTGTTGATGAAGGAGCCTCAGTTAATATCTTGTCTGCTCGTGCTTGGCAAGGCATGGGGTCTCCCAGCCTTGTGTTGACATCTAGTTAGTTAGGGGAGTTTGATAGAAGAACTAGTATAGCCTTGGGAATTATCACTCAAACACCTGTTACTTTGGGTGGGAAGACCGTCTTAGTTGACTTCATGGTGATAGAAGACTCCTTGGACTTCAATATGCTTCTTGGATGTGTTTATGTCTATGCCATGCAAGCTCTAGTGTCAACGTTTTTTCATGTGATGTACTTTAATCATGGAGAATAAATTGTCACTATCGATTAGTTGGATTTTCTTGATCCTTCTCTTGACCCAAATAGAGACTAGGTCATTCCTTTATTGATTCCCAGCATTTCTATAGACACTACCCCGCCATAGGTGAGCTATGTGTCCTCATGTCCTTTGCGTTCAATTGCTACTGAGAAGCAGCCTCTATTTTCATGCTTACCTTCTCGAGACTTGGTCCCAGCAATTGACCAGGTGATTCATCCTATACAAACTGTGGGGCCTACTCTCCACTCTGTTGATCCATTTGAAAGTTTAGACATGTGTCCTATCTTGGATGATCTCCTTCCTTCGGATGAAGTATTCCTAGAGTCCTTGATACAGTCTGACCTTCTTATGGATGTCGGTTCAGTTGTGCCTAAGTCTAACCTTGAATTGCTTAATAATATTGATCTTTCTATTGATCAATCTCCTTCTATTGGTCTTGTTGAGTCTTTCGACTCTTCCTTTGAATAGAAAGTCAATGATCCCGATGAGTTTGATTTTTCTTATGAATTTTTCAACTCCCGTGATACTGAGTTTGTTCCTGCAGACTCTGTCTCCCTTGTTTATTTTTTCTCTCCTTCTGAGGTTTATCTTATTGATTATAAACCCTCAAGCCTTGGTGCTATAGAATCTTCTTTGGTTGATTATGCCTTGGCTTTACCGTTTGTAGAAGATAACAAAGTCGCATGTGTTTCTGCCAAAGTAACCTGCATCAGAACTTTTCTTTTGAATATGATTCTGATGTTGTTGTTTCTTGGAGACAAGATTCTTAGTTGGATTCACAACTATTTATTGGCCTTTTCTTATTGTTCAAGCTATAACTGCATTTGCATGTGTCCTGCTTGTGCTTTTGAGCCTGATGTCGGCTTCCATGCTTTTAGCTCCTTGTATAAGCCCTCATCTTTGTTCTCATTGTCGCTAAGCCTTGTATCATTTTTCCTTTGCAACTTGACACCTTTTATCTTGAGGATACGTTCCCTAAGTGTCTTTACCTTGCTCATGTTCCTTGCATTATGCATAGGTTTGTTCCTCGCGCTTGGAACTAGTTTCTCCTGCTTATGACACTCGTCTCCTCGCATTTAGAGCATTCTTTCTCCTCTCCTTCGAGCTCGTTAAAAACAGTTAGGAGGCCACGAGTTGAATTTTCTGGACTCGTTAAAATTTCACGGGAAAGATATTGAGTTTCTTTAGGCCCAGGTCTAACTCCTCAAAATAGACTTGACTGTCGAGTAAACTTGTTCATTCAGTCTCATTAAGAATATGTGAATGGTAATCCACATTGGTGGTAGGTTATCACTTTCTCAGACCATGTGGAATAATACGAGAAAGAAACACTCTCTTTTCTTCAGAATTGAGAAGAGTATTCTCAGGTATAGGTTTATCACTTTTCAGGGCCTGAGGGACTAAACTTATAGAAAAGGAACCCCCAGTATGAGCTTATTTTTCTCTTTTTCGTGCTCTGGACCAAAACATGAAAAAGATTTCGAGTGTACTTTATGTCTTTTCCATGCTCGTTAAACCCTAAAGAACAAATCATCGAGTTTATTGTTGTAAGCCCCATTTCTCGTAATCAAATGGATCTTTCTGAGTGATCTTGCCTTCCTTCACACTCGTAAAACTCAGTCTATATGCTTCTTTTGAAGGAGCGTTGGGTAGGTGGTAATTTAACCTTTTTTAAACCTCCCTGACTAAGTACAAAAAAGGTGCGCATTTTCTTCTTTGAAAATTAAGAGGGTTCTTTTGTGGTTTGTTTTATACTTTTTCATCGTTAGGAGACTAAATTGTATGAAAAAGAACCCCCTGGAGTCTTCTTTGGAGTTTTCAGACTCTCTAAACTATGAAAACACTATCAAGCATGTACTAGTTCGGGCTCATAAAATCCACGAATCGGTGCTTTATCAAGCATTCTTCTTTCTTTTCTTTGAGCTTGCCAAAAATGAAGATGGTCCCGAGTTTGCTTTATTGGACTCCTTGAACATTTACAAGAAAGAGGGTAAGGGAAGTTCATTCACATGTTTTTTACATCATGGTAGCAAGTCTTGTTTCCTTGAACAAAGCACCAGTTTTGAGTCTATCAATAGTTGGGTCCTAGTATTTTGACCTTATCCCGATTCAGAGTTTCTTACTCCTCCAATTGGTTTCTTTTCCAATTATATGGGGAATCTGTCAATGTCTCCTACATTGTATATTTTTGTCGTTGGTCCTTTTGTATCAAAATATGCCTAAGTCACTTTTGTGTCATGCTCACTATTTAAGGATTAAACCTTTATCGGCCATTCTACAGTTTCCTTGACCTTTTGTGTCAGCCATTCCCTGGTATCAGTTCATTACATCATGTCTTTGGCAGTCCTTGTCGTGAAATTCAGTACCAATTCCAAATCCAATTAGTCTTTGACTTACCTCATGGTGGATGATAAAGGATTCCTTAATTCCTTCCTTCCAACAGATCTCTTCCTATCGATTGCAACACATCTTGCTCTAGGAATGAGATTTAGAGTTTTATGACAGGACCTTGGGGATTGTTGTCATTAGTGGCAATTTCCCTCGCTATTGGGTAGTGGGAATACCTTAATGTCTCCTACTCGATGGATTCTTCAAGTGTTCGACTTCAAGTCCTTGTGTTCACACTTGTTAGAATGTACTAGGTACCTTGGAGACCATTTTCATTAATGGTGGTTTTCCTCGTGTTTGTTAATGGTTCTCATTATTGACCGGTAATCAAACGGTTTCCTCCATGTTCGACTTCAGCTCCTTTATTTGCATGGTTAGGATTCGTACCTTTTGGGCGGTTTGGATTGAAGACCTTGGGCTGATAGTAGCATCGTCATTTTTCTATTACCCAAGTTGTGCAAGACCTTGTTACATTTTATATGACATTTTGCTGAGACATAGATCCACCTTGTATTTTTGTGGCTATGATCAATTGTCGAGTATGGATCCACCTTGTTCATTTGTGGCCATGACTCCTTTAGATTTGATATGGCACCTTTTTGCATATTGAGCGACCATGATAGTTTCATTAGTTATACATATGTTGGATCCTCCTGTATCTTTATGGAAATGTTTTGTATATGGACTTGTATGTCCCAGAGATCAATTTTTTCTGACGTTTATCTCTCTTTTAGGTACCTTTGTTTGAGCCTTTCGATCTTGGATTCTCTACTCTCTCCATACTCAGTTGTTTCCTTTATAATGTATTTTAGCTATCATCTTCCCGTCTAACCTCATACATTAGGGGGCATCTAAATAGCTCAAAATGACACATCTCTGCCCGTGACTACTTTCCCATGATTCTGTTGCATGTCGACACTTCCATGACGACACTTCATGAAAGTCATTGAAATCCACTGAAAAAACACATAACTTGAGTTTTGTAACTCCATTTGACCTCATCTCTACACCATTGGAAATCTATTTTTGTTGGCTAAAACTTTCCAAAAGACGCCAAAGTCTGAAAATGCCCAAAAATACCCTAAAAATTAGTTTTTGATGTGTATGTGATTTTCCTTAAGGAAAACCGCATATGTATGCGAGTTGCTATATATAATAGTCCCATACACCTTAAATATGTGACTTTCTACACTGCAACCTGTGTATACCTCCTCGTGTACGTGACTGTTGTTTCTGCAACCCACGTACACCTCCTGAAAATGTCAAAAAATATGTATTTTGAAATTCTGGTAGTTTGGGTAGTTATGCAAATGACTCCTTCAGTTATAACTACTTTGTCTTCGACCCTAACTCTTCATTAACCATATAAATAGAGGTAGGGAGTCCATGAGAGGAAGCTTGAATCTTTTCATTGTTATGCTGGAGGATTTGGAGCTCTCTTTGCCCACACCTTTGCCCTAGAAGCATTCTCCTTGCGTTGTAGAGCTTGGAGGCTGAGTTCCTTGGAGAAGAGAAGCAACAGAACCAAATAGAGGTTTTGTGAGGTGCCCAATTTGAAGAGAAGGTATACTTGTACTTTTTTTCAAGATTAATAAAGATGTGATGTCCTTCTTCTTCCCAAATAATTGTTCAATGTGTGATTGAAACTCTGTTTATGATCATATGATGATGTTAATCAGATCATATTTTCATGTTTATTTCATTATCATTTGTTTATATGTGGTCATATTGGTT
This sequence comes from Pseudotsuga menziesii, assembly GCA_001517045.1. Taxonomy (NCBI): domain Eukaryota; kingdom Viridiplantae; phylum Streptophyta; class Pinopsida; order Pinales; family Pinaceae; genus Pseudotsuga; species Pseudotsuga menziesii. The sequence goes on along the minus strand of LPNX010466118.1, from coordinate 87,885 downwards.
TAAGGAATGTATAACTTGTTTTGCAGTTCTCTTGGGGAAGAGGAGCAGGAGAAGGGATAGAGAAAGCTTGGACCAGCCTTTAGTTAATCAGGTGTGGACCTTTCTTATCTCTAAATCTTGCTTATATATACTTGCAGAACTATATGCATCCACCTTTCAACCCTAGTATGTTGATGGCCTCTTAAACCCTAGCCATAGGATACTTTCCTTTACAACAATTTCTTCTACAAAATTGTATATTATGTTAACGGTTCCTAAGCCTCTAGTGTTACATCCTCTACATAAGGTAAGACTTACTGAAGTTCTTGGTCGAACATGGAAGGTTCAAATAGTTTTATATTTTCCACATTCACTATTGATTAGATGTGTATATATGGGCGTAGAATGAATCTATATAAATTATCTTCTACCTGTTAGGATTATTAACCCTCCCTTGGTCAAATGTCTATTAGATTAATTATTTCCTAACTTAGGAACCTTAAATTAATTAAATGATTCCACTAGTGCAATTGGGTCCGCATGGCCCAATGGGGCCACATATACCAGTTATTGAAGTGTGGGGTACAACACTAGAGGTTAAAACCAACTTACTTCATGTGCATGCATCAGTGGGGGTGCCTCCTAGACCAATCCCTACTTTTTAGGAGCCACTGGGATTCCCGGCACCGACCTAATTCAGTCAGTTGGTGTTAGCACTAATTAGTCTTAGTTAGCCCTTAGTTACAATCAGTTACTTCACATTCAGTTAGGTTAGTGCTACTAATGCATGGATATTTCATGGTTGCATAGGGAGTAGCGCTTTTCCTACCTACCTCACTCTCAATTGCATTGAGTTAACTAGTTGTTACTACATGTTGGAGTTATTGGTCATCAGGGAGTTGTCCATTTGGACTCTGATATTAATTGGGAGACCTTGAGTTAGAGATTAGTTAGATACATTCTTATCCACTTGGAGGATTCCAATTCATTACTCATGCATTTGAATTCTACCTATTTGTAATCTATTGTACACTGGATATTATTATGATGAATATATTGTAAATTCTTGAGCAATACTTGTCCATTTCCTGTGTGGTTTGTCTTGTTGGATTTTTATTTTCATTCTCCATTCAATTGCTGCCACATAATCAGAACTCTCTACCTAAAGATATAAATGGAATTCAAATTATAAGATGGTATCAAAGCCTTCTTAGGCAAGTTTCATGCTTGTTTCTCCTCATCGAACATCAGAAGCATCTGGGTTTCCATAGAAGTCCCCTATGAAAATTTGCTAGCTTTGGATTCATACAGAGCAGTAGAGAGGGCATGGCGGACCCTGAAAACATTTTCATGTCTGGAGGAAAAGCATAATTCTAACATTTCATATGTTTTAGTGTTATTTGCGGTGAAATAGATAGGTGCTATGTAGATTGAAAGAAGTATTTGGAGTCTCCCTACTGGAGCAATTATGAGTTCTCAAACTCCTGAGCCACGGATCCTCACAACTTCCAATTACCTTGATTGGAGGATCGATATCCAGCTAGCCTTGCGCAAGGATGGCTACCACAGGATCATACGTGGATGGGAGGCTGAGCCTCATTAGCCGGTAGAGTGGAACAAGTTCCTAAACCATTTTGATAAAGCATTCGGGTACTTATGTACTTATATTTCTAGAGATATCCTCTTTCATATAGAAGGATTGAGGACTCCCAGAGAAGCATGGGAGAAACTTGATTTCTTATTTAACAAACAAGATGAGCTTCAGGGACACATTTTGGAGAATGAGTTGGTATCTTTACATCTCAACAGTTTCAAGAATATTGAGCAATTCTTCTCCAAATTCAAGTCTCTAGTGATACAATGCAGACAGTTTGGGATAGAGAGGAAGAATGAGTAGAATTTCCTTTCAATACTCAGCAAACTAGGTCCTGAGTACTTTGTCTATATATCTATGTTTCATTTGAAGAGGGAAAGCTTTCTTGATTGGAAACTTCCTTATTTAGATTCATTCTCTGAGTCCTTAATCAAATAACAAGACAAATTGATTTGAATGGGAGTCATCCAGACTTCCAAATATCAATCTCTCTTGGTTACTAACTGGTCCAAAGTGCAAGCAAAGGGGAGATCAAAGAAGAAGGAGCCAAAGGCATCTGATTTGAACCCTAAACCAAATCAGAAATATTCTGAAGGGGCCTCCAGCTTTAAAAAGAAGAAATTTGAAAAGAAGTTATGTTCGTATTGTGAAAAGGGATACCATATTGAAGAACGTTGTATGAGGAAGCAACTTGATGAGATGTCTTCTCTTCTCAAGAAGCACAACATTGCTCTTCCAAGAGCAAAGAAGCCTGATGAAGAAGCACTGACAGAAGATGCCTAAAGGTGTCATGCTTTCAAAGAAACTCTCTCTCCATCCTCAGCATACATTATAGATTCTAGAGCCTCCAACCACATGGTTTCCTCCAAAGAATCCTTCTCTACTCTAGCACTATCAAAGGGGCCTAATATTCACATGGGAGATGATTCCCAGATTCTAGCAGAAAGAAGGGACTTAGTCAAAGCGAAGCATGGTGAGTTCAATAATGTCTTATATGTGCCCTCACTTTCTTCTAACATGTTATCTATTTACCAGATGACTCATACAGGCTCTCCCAAGAGGGTCACATTTGATTCAGACTCAGTTGAGATTACAGAAAAAGCCACTAAAAATATTGTAGTGAAAGGTATTGTAAATCACTCTACCAAAGCTTATGAGTTTTCACATTTCTTGCATGTTTCTCCTCCTACATCTTTATTTTGTCATGCTAACAACACCAACAAGATTTAGCATGAGATATTTGGTCATCTCAATTTCAAATATTTGAAGCAGCTCCACAATGATAACATGGTTGAAGGTTTTCTCTCCATCCAAACTTTCGAAGGAGTATGTGTTGGGTGCTTGGTAGGTAAGCATCCAGAAAAGAAGTATGATGTTGGGAAGGCTCATAGAGATGTCTATACACTTGATTTGATACACAATGATGTAACTAAACCTATGCCCACAAACTCCATTAATGGTTGTAGGTATTTTCTAACATTTATTGATGATTGTTCTAGGTACTGCTGGATCTATTTCATGAAGCTAAAATCAGAAATTTTTGAGACTTTTAAAAGTTTTAAATCTATGGTTGAGAACAACTTCAATAAGAAGATCAAGTGAATAGGATCTGATGGAGGAGGAGAATATGTCAAAAGATATTTGTAGAACTTCTATGAATCAGAGGGGATTCGAATGGAACACTCAGTTCCATACGCACTACAACAAAATGGTGTGGCTGTGAGGAAGAAAAAATCATTGAAAGAGATGGAAACATGCCTTCTCCATGGCAAGAATATACCTCCTTCTCTTCGGGCTGAAGCGGTAAACTATGCTTCATATTTGCAGAATACCATGCTCCATAATTCAGTGGTTGGGGTGACTCCATTCGAAGCACTGCATGTGTATAAGCCCAATGTCTCTCATCTGAGAGTTTTTAGTTCCAAAGCTTGGGCCAGGATACCACTTGACAAGAGAAATGCCTTCCAAGCCCAAAGTAGCGAATGCATTCTACTGGGATATGCAGATGATGCAAAATATTACAAACTGATGGAGGTTGCTACCATAATATTCTTCATTGAAATAAGTGTCCATTTCGAAGAAGATCAGCTACATGATACTCCTCCATCAACATGGGAAGGTATAACCATTTCTCCTCATATTTTTTATGATGATGATGATGACGTGCTATAGGTTTTAGATTTAGATGAAGAAGATCACATACAGCATGATCCTGTTACTGAGACTGAATCTCAAGATATTCTAGATCCATATCTAGTACCCATTCCAAATCAGAAGCCTAAACCTAGATGGGCTCAAAAGCTTCTTGATGCAGCTGGAAGTGGTGATGGAGTTCCAAAGACAAAAGAAGAACTAGGTCCAAGTATCAGAATGATCATGCTGCACTTTCTCTAACAAAATGGTGCAGCAAAGTTCCAGGTCAGTGCTACTTGATGATGGTGAATAATCAGCTACATGGACCACAGAGGAAGATATTTGATCATTCCCTAACTTCACCATCTAGCAGAACCAAACAGAGTCATTAGTTCAGAAGTACATTGAGAGGTCCACTGACGGACCATGCTGCTGTATAGAGCTGTAATTTTTTGCAGCAGTGTTTTGCTCAAGTTATTTTTCTAAGGAGGAAGCTTCTTTATTCTAAATATAGCTTGTATATTGCTATTTTCCTGCTTATTTTTTGAGGGGGGGGGGGGTTTCCCATGAGGTTTTCCCTTGTTTTCTCAGTTGTACTATGCATCATTTTTTTTAATTATCTTCTAGATTGTATTTGGGTGACCTATGGTCTTGTTACCAGGTCCCACAGTTTTCCAAGTTAGGATTTAGGGGGGGTGTTAGGATTATTAATCTTCCCTTGGTCAAATGTCTATTAGATTAATTATTTCCTAACTTGGGAGCCTTAAATTAATTAAATGAGTCCACTAGTGCAATTAGGTCCACATGGACCAATGGGGCCACATGTACCAGTCATTGAAGTGTGGGGCACAATACTAGAGGTTATCTACCACTTACTGCGTGTGCATGTATCAGTGGGGGCGCATCCTAGACCAATCCCTACATTTTAGGAGTCATTGGGAATCCAGACACCAACCTACTTCAGTAAGTTGGTGTTAGCACTAGTTAGTCTTAGTTAGCCCTCAGTTACAATCAGTTACTTCATAGTCAGTTAGGATAGCGCTACTAATGCATGGATAATGCATGGTTGTGTGGGGAGGAGTGCTTTTCCTACCTACCTCACTCTCAATTGCACTGAGTTAACTAGTTGTTACTGCATGTTGGAGTTATTGGTCATCGAGGAGTTGTCTATTTGGACTCTGATATTTATTGGGAGACATTGAGTTAGAGATTCAGTTAAATACAGTCTTATCCACTCGGAGGATTCGAATTCATTACTCATGCATTTGAATTCTACCTATTAGTAATCTATTGTACACCGGATATTATTATGATGAATATATTGTAAATTCTTGAGCAATACTTGTCCATTTTCTGCGTGGTTTGTCTTGTTGGATTTATATTTTCATTCTCCATTCAATTGCTGCAACATAATCAGAACTCTCTACCTGAATATCTAAATGGAATTCAAATTCTAACACTACCTTCTCTAGAACTTCAAAAGGACCATACCACAATTCCTTGATATTCTTAGCATGACCTTGTATTTTTTCCTTATTCAAGTGCAACCAAACTCTATATCTCTCCTTCATTGATTTCTCAACCATATGTTGGTCATGTATAGCCTTGTGCATTTATTGTGACTTCTTCAATGTATTATGTAAGTGAAAATGGATTTTTCTGATCCTATAAATGAATTTCTAAACTCTTAATGTTTCACCTTTGGTGTCTTTCTCACCCACAATTATTTTCCATATACAACTTCATAGGTGAAGGTTGTTGATATCCAAAACAATTTCGAAAAGGGGACTTACCAAAGGAAGTGCTATTAGATTAATATTGAGTCAAATGATTTGGTTATATATTGAGTGAGATAAACTTGATTGCTAATATGGGTTTACCATTGGTGGTTTACAAACCCATGATTTTCCAGGAACACATGGTATTGCATGTGATGAATCCTACTTAAAGGCTTGAGTCACTCCATTGTAAAGGACCTAAAAGTGGCTATTTTTGGAGAGAGTTACAAAGACTAATATATTTCTAATTGGTGTTGGTTTTCCATGTATACAGTTTCCAAGGTAAATACTTTTTCCTTGTCTTGTGAATTATTATTTCTAATATGTGGTATCATAGCTTGGTTTTCCTAAACTCTCTAACGTGAGTGTCCTAGGTATTTTGTGTTGATTTCAAAGTGGAACAAGGTGGATATTCTTGTTAACAGATAAGTATGTAAGTGCAAACACGAACTAACCTCCCTAGTTTGGACAACCCAACTAGAACAAGATAGAAAAATACAAAACTTTCCCTAATTTCTTTATAATAAAAGATGCAATTAAAAGAGAAGTCTTATATGTGTGATATGAATATCGCACTCACTTCAAATTTAATTTCCACTATTCCACTTGAGATACACATAGAACACCTAAAAGAAATAATTGACAAGAAGGAGTGAAAGATATAATTGCAATTTAGAATAACTTATGTAAATATCCAAGGAGGAAAACAACAATGTTAATAACAAATTATTGTGGGAAAGAAAGGAATTGTTATGTTATTAAATAACAAAGAGAAAGAGATACAACAAATTTCCTTAGCATTGTAAGCTTCCTCCCAATGGTCATTTAACTTGCTCCAAAAGGATGACTACCAAAGTTTCAACACAATACTCTAAAACCAACAACATTTCTCTAGCATTTGGCTATCAATTTACAACCTCCTCCCCCATGGGGAATGACTTACATTTATTTTAAGTATGTTTTCATAGCATAAGTCATAACTTGATAAGCATTTAATAAATTTTCACAATAAGAACATAAAGAGGACCACTCAAAGAAACACAATCATAAGGTACACAACAATTTTACCATGGGAAACCCTAAAGGAAAAAAAACTCAGCGAAAAATTCCTTAATATAGATTACCAATATGTAATGAACAAAGAACAAGGTCTCATAGAGAGAGAGAGAGAGAGAAAGAGAGAGAGAGAGAGATACTAAACCATAAGCATAAGAGCCAAAACACCAAAGACACTAGTCCTCCTCCTTCTCTGTTCCTCCTTCTTTCTCTCTCTTGCGCAATACACGCGTGTGTGACCGTGTACAAATGAGGGAGGGCACCTTCCTATTTATACTGATATTGCCGGCTGAAATTTTACCTTACTGGGACAAACTATCCAACTGGCAAGGCCGAGCTACCTAGAAGAACTCACAATAATAATTATATTCTTCTTTTCTGGGTGCTATTGATACAACTTACAATGGAGGGTTTACTCCATGACTTTTACATGGCCTTTTACATTAGTAATATCTCTCGAAGGAGGAATAATAACAATATAAGATAAAAATATAATATTCTTCGAAGTTACATTATTTAAACAATTTATAGGCCCTAATGGATAAGAGGGATATGAGAGGATATGGGGATTGAGATAGGATGGGATTCAAAAGGGTATGGAATCGACTGAGATCCATTATATCATGGAAATGTTGCATAGATACAACATTTTTCACAAATTTCATGGTAAAGCATCATCAACATTCAATATGCATCCAACCAAAGACACCTTCACAAGACCCAAAGAGTAGCATCGGTCCAAAAAATACCCCAAATCAATCAAAATACACAACCATGAGTCATAACCTGCTTACGCTTGTGGTACCATGTGTTACCAATACAACACTCTCACAATAACATGGATATTCCTTCAATACTCGCATGGATGATACAAATGGTGGGGTCTCACCCATCAACGGTGCATTAAAGGCTCATGAAATCTCCATTTACTCCAGAAATTTGAATTTTCACTCTTCATGCATTTGGTTTCCTTAAATGGTCTCTCTTATGTACTTTGGATCCACAATGATTGAACACTGGGTTCACATTGGGATCTTTTTATTTCTTGGCCACCTATTGGCCTATAAAAGAAATCCACAGGCATGCTAATTGTAAGAGAGCTTTTAGAGAAAGGTTATTTTTTTGTATTTATGCTTGAGATCCCTTATAGCTCACCATTTCCCTCTTTTCTAGCATTCACCAAGATCTCTTTCCTCCCTCCTCAAAGGGGCAAGTGTTATGCTCATTTTTTCTTCAATCCACTTGATATCTAGCATGGACTAAATATACCTCTCTTAGGAGGATTGTTTTCCTCCATTTGGAACTCGCATCTCCAAGGTGTTGTATATGCTTGACCATTGGGAAATATAAGAAGTGATTTGGAATCTATTGGTTTTTGGATTTTGCATCTCTCATCCCATCTTGCATTTTGTTTAATTTTGTTCTTATTTTTTTTCTTTGTTCTATTTCCATTAAAAAAAACTTATATAATCTCTTGGAGCACTCAACCACACCCACAAGGGTATCCTAATACTGAGGCATTTCCCCTAACTCAGTGTGAAGAAAGCACTCTTGTGCAATATTTTTCACAATAGTATTTATGAAGAATCCACATTGTTTTAGTTCATTTTTCTTTCATTACCTTGTTATTTGTGAAGTGGTTATTTTTTGGTATTTTATGTTTTGCAAGTAAAGAGGACCATCCCTTTCATACCAAGAATTTGACCCCCAAGAGGTCATTTCAGCCATTTTATCAGACACACAGCTCTTGGCATCTTGGTCGCCCTGATAGCGTGGATATCCCTTCAATAGGTGTGTGACCCACACATATAAACATACCCTCTCACACGGTGATTTATTTCTCACGAAAATGTGACCTTCTCTCTTTTTAACCATGTAAAAGCACACCAGTGAGTCTTTCTACCATGTTGTAGCACGTTTGTCAATTATTTTCCTGTGATGTTGTATTTATTTTCTTTTTACCTGTTTTAAACAATAATTAGTATCCTAGTTACTGCTCACTAATGAACTACGACTAAGTAAACTTGCAATAATTACTTATTTCTTTAGTAATTAACCTATCTAGACTAGGATTAGGAAGTAAATTGGTCATCCCTTGAAATCTACTTAGGTAAACACCCGTGAGGTTTTCAATGGACCTCATTGGTGTCACTATTATTCAATAGATCTCATGTTTCTTTGCTTTACTTAAACTTATTTAGGTAAAGTAGTGTAAAATCTACTTTTTGCACATAATAAAGGACCTAAAGACTCTCCTCTCCCAAATTATTCTCTTCACCTCACATTTCATACAATCTTGGTGAATCAGAAATAGGAGTGAAGTGTGAAATACCTCCATTACACACACAACATTTTGTTTATTCTCGCAAGAATTATTATAATATTTAGAGCTCAAGTTACAAACTCCATTTTATTTTGTTTTGAGTGCTTTAGTTATTGGCAACAATACAATTTTTTTACGTCACATGTGATTTCCCACTTGCACAGAGTAGGGGACTTAGATACTCATTCAAGTCGATTATTCTCTTCACCTTGAATTCCATACAATATTTGTGAAATAGAAAGGAATGGAATTGTGAAGTACATCCCTTACACACCTTAATCCAATCAAAACCCATAAAAACAACCATTGTAAAATACTAACCAACTAAAATCCTCCATAATAAGTCATAAAATGAAATTCTAGTTGGTAGGATTGAGTGCGATAGGAATCTAGACAATTCCCACCAATTTAGTTTCATTAGGTGTTATTTGAAACATAACATTGTTGTCTTTAAGGTGATATCAAATCCTTCTATAAGCAAGTATTCAAATAAATCCCGTATCAAAAGTGTACCATGACCAAGGAGGTAAAATCTAAGTTATAGTTTCCTTTCTCTTCCCTACGAGTCACTTAGATCATTGTAGGGAGATGACACTATACCATCTAGGTGCAACACCTCATCCACACTTGACGTAAGGTAACTTCATGGAAAAAACATAGGGCATTGGAAAGGAGCATTTGTGAGTGCAAGTGACTCCCGAAGTTAGCTTTTTCTATTGGGAGGTGTTGCCAAGACTATTTGATTGGAACATTCGCTCCATCGCCTGTAGAACTGGCTCTTTATTACCTCCACTAGTCGGTTTCTACGTGGATTCTATTACCACCAACCATTGTGCTTTTGGGAGACACAATTACAAGATGAAGGATGTTAGGTATTATAGGGAATTTACACTTTTTTTTTAATTTCTAAATACAATTTCGCTTAACACGTAATTTAAAAAAGACCCTACATGTGGACACCTTTGCAGTAAGCCCTCTTTGAACATATCACTCACTTATTGCACAGTTTTTCATCTATTGTGGTTGGCATATTTTTTCATTTGTCCATTTGTGTTAATTCGTCTCCCATCACTCTCACTTTGATACTATACTTCCACCATATAGGAACAAACCCCGCCTATGGAAGTCTCATAGACTGTAGCAACTTTCTCCTCTCTCAAGGGGTGTTTTTCCATTTTCTCCCCATGGTACATGAGGGAGATCACCTGGTCGTGGCTACTTCCAAGACACATTTGATTGGATCCTCTAGGAGAGGACATACCTTTCTTGACTCATCCTCTCTCATCAGAGAGAGTTTGGACACTTTTTCTACCTCCTCTTACGGAAGAGGCTTACCCTTTTCACTCCCCTAAGAGGGAATACTACACCTTCTTTCCCACTACATATTCATGTTCTCATAGAATACAAATATCACCACCACATATTCCATGTTCTCCCCCTCACATAAATAACACATAGAATACCATGGTGGTCCCCAACCCAAACCTGGCATTCATGGAAAGATTAAATCTCCCTGATATAGTTAAATTGGTCAATGATCCCATCACTCATGATTCCACTTGGATTTATATGCCTCAAAATCTCTGATTGTACATCCTTAAGTTCGAAGCGAAATAAAGAGATGATCTTTTCAACCATATCATGTCATTTCATTTATGGTGTTCCTCAAACAACATAGTGGTAGATTCAGTAAGCCTATGTCTTTCCAAAGAACCCTTACTGGTATAACTGTAAACTGGTACATGAATTTGACCTAGGAATCTCACATCACATCTGAGACAATAGCAATAGAATTTCTTCCTACTTTTACTTACCAATATGACATGACCTAGGCCTCAGAATTCTCATAGAATTTCGACATAACAATCTTTAGGAGAATATTGAGGTCTAAAATGGGCCTCCTAAGAGATATAATAAAATATTCTGAGTTAGACATTTTGTGGGTGTGGTATAGTTACAATTAACCTTTTACACTACAACCAATGTAACTATGATTAAATTAAATTGAAAATATGTCTAAAATAAAATCAATAAAAAACCTTCTTTTATGTGACTAAAAGATGGAGTACTTTTGAGTACACAAATTGTTTTTTAAATTTATATGATGAATGTACTTATAAAAAAATGTACTCGTAAAATAAAATAAAGTATATTAGTTTTGAATTTTGAAATATAACTTACTTATTCAATATTCTAAATATGTTTATAGTTCCATGTACTAGAATTTTGAATTCAAATTTATAAGAATAAATTTTCATTTCTTTTAAAGTATATGTTATATAAATGTAACTTATATTCATTAAAAATAAAAATAATTCATATATTTATATAAATCTAACTTAATATTTATAAAATGTGTTAGCTAACTATTATATAAATCTAATTTAATATATTCATTAAAACTAAAATCTAATTATCTATTTAAATATTAACAATATTTAAATATTCTTTTTTTTTAAATTTGATTTAGAGCCTAATCTTGAAGGACTAAAAGAATTGAATCCCCAACCTCGACTACTTCAGGCTTGGACTTGGAAGCACCATCCAACTAAGTTACCCCTCGTGGTTTCAATATTTAAATATTATAATTATCTATTTATATAAATATCTACATTATTAAAATATATCTATAAAATAAGTTGTATCTAAAAATTTAGTTAATCAATATGTCTATACAGATACATATGCATAGCTTAAGAAACCGAATAATTGTTTTATGTATTCATTTAAAACTCTATGCATTTACTTCTATTTTTAGCTTAAAATGTGAATAATTGTTTTATGTATTTATTTAAAAATCCATGTGAAATTCCGATTCACAACCAGATCTAGAAGCTAAGAGAATCCTCACAACAAAATAATTTTACAATACATGTATTGAAACAGTGTTGAAAGAGGCAAAACAATACACAAAAATGGTGTCATTAATTGAAGTTTCTATTACACTCCAAAATGTAAATATGTCTGGAACATGATTATAATATAATAGGATCAAATCATTAGCCTTTGGAGGAAAAATGGTGGCATACATGTGGCAGACTTAGATTGGACCTTAAAACCCCCTAAGTGGACCAATAAACTCCCAAACCACCTCAAATGGTCAAGAATGGCCATGTCAACATTGGGGAAGGATGCTTGGTCATAAATAAGGGTAGGCTATGTGTTCTAGAGTGCATGGGTAAGTGGGAGTGGCTCTAGGAAGCAATAAATGGTCCAAAATAGCCAAAAACACTCAAATGAATGCATGGTCTCCTATGGTCAAACCAATTCTCTATTTTAAGGAGTGGGAGTGCCCCAAGATACCAAAATATCATTAATGAGGATTCATAGGCTCCTAAATGATAAATAATGTGGGTGTGGGGTGTATTTAATGGTCCAAAACCGCCAATAACCTTAGGAAGCCAACACAACCAAGGTTTGGCCTAAGAAACATATGTGAAAATAGATGAGACTATGGTCCTAGGTAGTATGTGACTATGGTACTAGGTGGTATAATGTTATAACACCCCCCCTTAATCCTGACTTAGTTTAACCACATCAAAAGTTGAGGCCTTAGAAACTAAGGCTGAAGTCACCTCTTACAAAAAATATTTGTCCATATAACCAATGTAAGAAGGAAAACCACATGGGAATAAAACATCCCCTCTAAAATGGTCATGGAGAAAAATATGGAAGTAAATATCAGTCATCAGCATGTGTCACCCACTCCAAGGAATGATCTCGGAATGGTGAATTTCTTAATTGTGAAGCTCTTGGTGAAGATGTCAGCAGTTTTCTCTGCATATGGGAAATATTGCAATTATATCACCTACTCATGCATCAAGATCCTGATTTAGGGATGTGAATCTCAATGTGATTGGTCCTCTATCGCTGTACTAGATATTTGGATATATTGATTGCACTTTTATTGTCACACAAAATTAAAGTGGACGAATCAAATGCAAAACCAAGTTCTCCAAGAATGCCTTGAAACAACACAAATTGTGCAGTTGAATTCACTACTCCTCTGTACTCGACCTCACCTGATGGAAGGGATATAATGTGTTGTTTCTTACTTTACCATCATATGGGACCATCTAAAAGAATGAATACATAACATGAAGTGGACTTCCTGTTAGTTGAATCTCCATACCAATCCGAATCAGTAAATCCAACTAGTTCTAGTGGAGAACTAACATCATAGTGTGTCCCGAAGTGTTTGGTTCCTTGCACATAATTAGATGTCCTTTTAACATCCTTAAAATGTATCTCATGAGGATCCTGTATATATATTGCAATATCACCTACTGCATAAGCTAAATCAGGTTGATAGTGTGTGAGGTACAACAAGCTCCCAACTATTTTCCTATAGAACGAGTTATCCACCAATGGAGATGAACCAGAATCACCTAGTTTTACTCCTGAAAGAAAGGGAAACTTAGTTAATTTACATTCATCCATATTGAAATTTAATAACAAGTCTTGAGTATAATTTGATTGGATTACCTTAGTACCTGCATCAGATTGCTCAATCTCCAAGCCAATAAATTGTTTCAACAATCCTAGGTTAGTCATAGAAAATGCATTGTGCAACAAAAACTTAATTGAATCTATATAAACAATACAATTTATAGTGATCAAAATATCATAAACATACAAAAATATGATCTGAATAGAGTCATATAGATTTTGCAAATACACATTAGGATCATATTTGCATCTTTCAAATCTTTGTGAGAGAAGAAAGTTTTCCATCTTGGCATACCAAGACCTGGGGGCTTGCTTGAGGCCATAGAGAGACTTATTCAATCTACAAACAAGTGAAGGATCATGAGTGAAACATTTATGCTGCTACATATAAATATCCTCATGAAGGTCACCATGAATAAAAACACTCTTCACATTCATATGGTGTACCTCCTATCACTTAGATGCAACAATGGCCAAAACTAGCCTGTTAGAGTCCATCTTTTCAAACAGTGAAAATGTATCTGTATAGTCCACTCCATGGAATTGAGAGAAGCCTTTGGAAACCAACCTAGCCTTATAATTTATATCTAAACCATCAGCATCCATCTTGGTCCTATAAACCACTTACATTGCACTAGTTTCCTCTTGGAATATAGAGGAACCAACTCCCAAGTTTAATTATCTTGCAAATACTTGAACTCTTCTTGCATGGATGTTTCCCAGATTGGTTCATGTGATTATTATTCATATGACTATGGATCATATCCAACTATCATAAAACCATGGGATTTTTGGGCTTAGGGCAGACCCGGGTTCTATACTTTTGTCTTCGCACCAACAAAAGATCCACAGTGTTGGCCCTTTCGGCAACAACCTGAGAATAGGTTGCAGTCTCACCCGAAACAGCTATGGGGTGCCATAGAATCAGGTTTTTGCAAGCAGAAGAGGGATATTACTGTACCTTTATCCTTTAACAAATAATAAGCATACAATACAAATCTTCAACAGTCACTTATATAGCTTTGCAGTTAGATAAACAAACAGTGTCTTGCTTAACCCTTAATTGGGAATTTACGGCGAAGCTAGTATTTAGTAGTGATCTTACTTATCCGTTATCTACTTATTAATGCATACAAGAACATAATAGAAACAACACAAAATAACCACAACACAAGATATAACGTGGTTCACCCCCAGTTTAGGGGCTACGTCCACAGAACTGTGTTTTATTCAACTCTTTACAAAAACCACAATTCTGATCTACGCACTCAGCTGCAGATCCCTTCAATTCCTCGAACTGCACACTTAGCTGCAGATCTCTGTGCACATAGCTGCAGATCCTCTTAATCACCCAAAAACTCTCTGCACACACAGCTGCAGAGGTCATCCACGCACACAGCTGGGACTTAACCTTTCTTACAAAACTAGCCTTAGCTTTGCATCAAATCATCTTACATTAAAAGCCTAACCTGACTCTTTTACAAAAGTGCTTATTTATACAAGTGCACTTATTACAAAACCATGGGCTTAAACCATGGGCACCCCGAACCCTAACCGTGGACTTAAACCATGGGTTAATTACAAAAAGAGGGCTTTGACTCAACCCCGACACCCCTAAGACTATTTTGAGTCACAACTTCGCTTACAAGCTTCCACAAAAATCGTGGAGTTACCAAAATTAAGGACCGTTAGGGTGTGCACCCCAACAGGCCCCTAAGACTCACTAGTGTCCCGTTTCGGGACACTCAGCTACTTGTCTGGTGGTAGAATGTTATCTTCAGCTTCTTTCTCCTTATTTATGATCTCTTACACACTCTGTTAGGCTCTGTATCCATCTGTATATCTGTAACCACCAGCTTTAATTTTCCTGCCCTCCTGCTCCCTTATATGCCTGTCATCATCATCATCCTTTCTGCTACTTCTACCATGGCCGCAACTTGCTTAATCCTTCATCCCTTCATTCTTAGCAAATTGTCGATGTTCCTTATGATGATGTCTTCCTTCGTAAGATTTATGATGGTCATGGGAATTGTTGAGCCTTGTAAATATATCAGTGACTCCATCCCTCTAACTACCTCTCGATCATGTCCTACCGAACATTTTACCATCCACAGCTTTGGGTCCTTAGCAAATGGGGCTCCTATGATTGCATGCCAATGTACGTTTGCATAAGACAAATAGAATGCCTCCATTTCACTGAGCCAGGAGGGTACATCTCGGGATCCTCCGGAGTCTTTCCTGAGGGCTTGTGCCTTTCTTCGTTCCGCTTAGAGCGAAATTCTACCTTAAATTTCTTTCTGGTTGATCATATCTGCATTAGCTGCTTCGGCGCTGGAGACGTCTCCTCACAGGGTGAATTGCTCATCAGGTTTTGCAGACCTCTCTCCCTGATCTCTTGTAACAATTCTTGGACTTCGTAATCATTGGACATAGTGCTAACTGTAAACTCAAAGAAATGCGCAATGCAGGAGTCGTAGGCTTGTGTGGCTTCTTATAGAATCTCGCGACAAAATATGTCATGATGGGGCATGAATGACACCAAATCTGCTGAAGCTGCGGTAAATCCTGTCCACACGGTGCTATATTTTCCCAAGACCTCATCATTACAGGCTATTAAGGCAGTTCACATGCTGACGCCACCAAGTCTAGTTTGTCCCATCAGTCACATTTTAGGCTGTGACACACGTTTTTTTCTTCGACATAACCACTAACTTCAGATTCGCCTCAATGAGTACCTTCGACACAATATTGGCCTTCGACCCATCCTGACCCAAGCGGCAACCAAACATCAACCTTTGAACTTTGACAGTATTCAACACTTCATAGCTTTGAGAACAACTTCATTATAGTCTAGTACCCAATTCTAACTATTCTTGGTACTTAGACTGTCCTTCTTGCTATTACTTCTGATTAGGGGGTCCCAGCTTGTCCCTGTACTTCTTTAACCTACTTCCATTCACCATGGAAGGTAAAATTTCTCCATTCAATTTAGCTAGCTGGAATGCGCCACGATCGATAACTTTCTGCACTATGTATGGTCCTTTCCAATGTGTCTTGAACTTACCCAGGAATTTCATGAATTTACTGTCATATAAGAGCACAAGATCACCATTCTGGAACTGCTTCTTCTTAATGTGTCTATCATGCCATGCTTTTTCTCTGGCTTTCTGTACTTGCTGCTAGAACCTTGCGATGAATTTATCTTCTTCAAGCTCTAGTATATTTTCCAGCCTTTCCTTCATCATAGTTGGATCATCCATCTCTGTGAAAGCAGATATTCTTAGGCTAGGAACAATGTACTCAATGGGCATGACTGTTTCTTGTCCATAGACCAACCTAAAAGGTGTTTGGCCTGTCAACTTCTTGCAAGTGGTTCTATAAGCCCATAGTACTGCTGGAATTCTAAGGAACCAATCATTTCTATTAACATTGCAAACCTTCGTCAGAGCATGTTCAAGGATCTTGTTAAAGGCTTCGACAGTTCCATTTGCTTGAGGATGATAGGAAGTACTCTTTTGATGATATACTTGAAATTCTTCAGTCAATACTTCAATAGTATTATTTAGGAAATGTGATCCTTGATCACTCATAAGAATTCTAGGACACCCAAATCTTGACAAGATATTATCGAAAATGAACTTTGCAGGTGTAGCAGCGCTACAGTTCTTAACCGGTTGAGCTTCGGCCCAACGAGTAAGGTAGTCAGTTGCTGTAATAATGTATCTTGCTCCGGATTTCTTTGCAGGGGGATTAACAGGTCCAACAAAATCAATAGCTCACTTGTCAAAGGCTTGTAAAGTTACCTATGGAACTAGAGGCATCTCGTCCCTCCCGGATGGTTTTCCTGTCCTCTGACAGATGTCGCAGCTGTAGAAATACTCTCGTGCATCCATATGAATTGTGGGCCACCACAATCCATCGGTTAGAATCTTTTGTGCTATAGATTTTCTTGCTTAATGACCTCCTACTGCTCTAGAATGTGCCTCAACCAAAATTAATGGCTTTTCATGCTCCAGGACACATCTGCGCAGTATTTCATCTGGTCCCATTTTATATAGCTGTCCTTCTATTAAGGTAAATTCGGCTGCTCTAACCACCAACTGCTTCTTCTGTTGTGTTGTCATTTTGGCGGGTGCAAAACCTGTAGATAAGTACTGAACAATATCCTGAAAATAGTCATCGACCATCTGGATGGAAAACAACTGGGCATCAGGAAGAACTTTGTCCAAACTAATGGGCTCTTCTCCTGACTCGAGCCTCGACAAGTGGTCAGGACCTAGGTTAAGTCTTCCAGGTTTGACTATGATCTCAAATTCATATTCTTGAAACAGAATCAACCATCTGCATATCCTTCCAGCTAGCATAGGCATGTTAACCAAATAATTCAAGGTAGAATGGTCAGTGAACATCTTAAAATGAGATCCTAATAGATAGTGTCGAAACTTCTACAATGCATAAAACATAGCTAGACCTTCTCGTTCTGTCGTAGTATAATTCTTTTCTGCTGTGGACAATTTTCTACTTGCAAAAGCAATAGGGTTATTAATATTACCTGCACCTAACTAAGCCAATACTATACCCAGAGCAATGGAGGATGCATCGACATGCACATGAAACTCCTTATTCCAGTCAGGGAATACTAAGATAGGGGCAGTTACCATCTTGTCCTTCAAAATGTCCAAGCTTTCTTGACACTCAGGTGTCCATTCAAACTTAATATCTTTCTTCAACTGCTTTTCCACAGGGGCTATGATCTGAGCATATCCTTTAATGAATTTCCTGTAATATCCTTTATGACCAAGTGTAGTGTGAAGTTGCTTAACAGACTTCGGAGGTGGCAAGTTCACAATAATGGCTATCTTCGTAGGATCCATTATCAGTCCTTGCTTACATACAATGTGACCTAGAAAAATTCCAAAAGGTGCACAAAAGATACACTTTTTCAAGTTCAAGGAAATTTGATGCTGTCTACACTTATCTAGCATAAGTTTTAAACTAGCTATATGGTCTTTTAGTAACCCAAAGATAGTCCAATCATCAAAATAAACTTCTAAGAATTTATGTATAAATTCCTTAAATGTAGAGATGCCTACTCTAGAAAACATAGCAGGTGCATTCTTCAATCCAAAGGGCATAATTGTATACTAAAAGGATCCCATTTCTGTAGCAAAGGTTGTCTTATGTCGATCTTCTGGAGCAATTCTAATCTGATGGTAACCTGAAAATCCATCAGTAAAAGAGTACACTTCTTGACCTCTGACATTGTATAAAACTTCATCCATAAAGGGAGTAGGGAAAGGATCATGTAAACAGGCATCATTCAACTTCCTCAGATCAACACAGATTCTGATTTCTCTCTTAGTATTCTTTTCTTGCACCACCATAGGACTGACCCATTCGGATTCTTCAATAGGCTCAATGATTCCTGTAGCAAGCATCTTATTGAGCTCCATTCTAACTTTGTCTTTATACTTAGGGTTCAGCCTATAAGGGCGATGTTTTATAGGCTTCGCATCAGGTTTCAAAGGGATCTTTATCACTCCTATATCACCAAGGATACCTTTCATCTCTGAGAACTTCGTCGGAAATAGGTCCTGATACTCATGGAGAAGTTGGGTCACTTTGCTCACCATTTCTTCATCCCAATAATCTCCAATGATAGCATACTTAGGATTTCCTTCTGATCCAATGTTTACTGTCTGTGTCTTCAAGGGATGAGTCACTTCATGTGCTTCAACTACTGGTCCATGTACTTCACAGTGTCCTTCTGAATCATGAATGTTAATGTTGCACGGATCATCATCCTCGTCAATTGCGAGGTGATAACATTCTACTGCATTAGCTTCTTGTTCCTTCCAATCAAGTTGATATTCTGCTATTTCTTGATCATCAAACACTTTATTATAGATAATCCTAACAGCTACGTCCAAAGCAGGACAAACCTCATTATTAGAAAATGTCAGCACAAAACTATCAACAAGACTATCCCAACTTACAGTACCATGGCGAAGCTCGACCTCCACATACCAGTTCTTTGCTATAGGTTCCAAGGTGTGCACAAACCTATGTACCCATTCTTCATGAGGTACATGCTTTCATGCTTTGTAGCATTGCTCCAAATGTCCCTAAGGACTAGTCATACCATTAAACCTGCTTCACACCTCCTGAGGTTGATCCTTGAATCTTAGGCAAAGGGACTTCTGGCATGCTTCCCAACTATGAATGTACTTTTTATGACCATTCCACCATCTGGCTGCTGTGGTTTTGAATGCTGAATCTAGAATCTCCATTTTCTGTGAATCTGGTACCTGCTCTGAGAATTGTATAATAAAATATGTTGGGTCTGTCAAGCCATCAAAGGTAGGAAAGTCTCTTGTCTGTGAACCAAGCCATCTGAGAGACTTGGTAATTCTTGCACATCAATGTCCATGTAGTTCATAAAGTCTATTCTGCCAATTCTCTAGACCGTCATCTGAATCCATCATGTAGGAGTTGTCACACTGCCAATCCATGATACCTTCGGCAGTAGGATCAACATAATCTTCTTCCTTAGCTGTGATGTTGTAGATATGGTCCAAAACATCCTGATCTTCATCTCTGAGTGGTTTTGTGTACCTTTCTCCTTGAGAAGGGTCCAGTGGTACTATGAATCTCAAACCTTTCCCTTCGAAAGTCATCTATCTCTTCTTAAGGTTAATGACTGCAGCATTGTCTATTTCCCACACAATTCCTAGCAAAACTGGGTAGGGGTTGCTATCATCAATTATCTCAATGACTTCAAAGTCTGCTAAAGTACTGACCCCATCAATATCTACTAGGACACTGGGGAATATTCCTAGGGGCACAATATTCTGCTGATTGGCTAATCTCAACTGTATAGGAGACCATTCAAGGGTAGGTTTTCCCATTTGTTCCCATGTTTTTTTAGTTAGGACATTGACTTCTGATCCTAGGTCTAGAATGACATCAATAATGTCATATTCTCCTACCTGAGCATGCAATCTCATTTCTCTTCCAGTTCTTCTGACTCTATTAACAATTTTTTCCTTACCAGAGCTTCGCTGAGGTTTGCAAGAAGCAATAACTTTATGTAACTCATTTAAAGCATTCTGATTTCTTAAGAGCTTCATGCAACTCTGTAAAAATGAAGACAGTGTACTTACTTTATCCGTCGAAGCTTCTTGAGACTGTGACTGCTGCTGATGCTGTTGCACATGTGCTACTGGTGTACTTGGATTAGCAAAGTCATTCTTGGCTTCCAGAAATGTCTCTTTTTCTCTTCCCACATCGAAGGTTGGAATTTTATCTGGGGCCTTACGAACCCAAGCCTCATCAGGCTATTTCTCCTTATTCTATATTTGCGTCATAGCACCACTCCTTGTAACAACATTAATGGCTGGAACAGGTCTTTGCTCTACAACAATCATCTGAATATTCTGAGTAGGTGCGCTATTTCTTTCTTGTATCTTGGCTATCAGCTGCGGGCATTGCTCAATCACATGGTCGACTACTCTACAATATCAACATGTTGTAGTTGGGTTCCGACAGTCTCTAGCTAGATGTCCTGCCTAATTATAGTTGTAGCACACCACCTGGCCTCGACCTCTACCAGGCATACCACCACGACCACGACCTCCAAAGGTACCATGATCTAAGGTACTGCCACGGTAACCATATCCCTCATTGCCTTGTCCATCATTTTGTACCCTATAAGCATCATAGGTTCGTTCTCTCATGAGGTCAAAACTGTGACATTCATCTTCGTTGTGTCCAACTGACTTACAGAACTTGCAATAGGGGTTCTTAGGTACTTGCAAATATCTCTGTAGTAGATAGCAGTCTTCAGGTTGATGCTGGCCAATTGTCCTACAGATATCACAATATAGAGCACTAGGATTGAATGGATTTGGCACACCAAAATTCAGGTAATTTCTTACCGCAGGACACTGTTCTTTGTCATGTCCTTCTGTTCGACATCGTGTACACTAAAAGTCTTCTCGAATAGATTTTCCTTTCTTCATGTCATGCAGCTCCAAGGCCATTGCTGCTAACTGCGCTTGTATTTGAGCTATACCAGAATTATCTTCGACAGGAGTTGTTTCAAGCTTCATAGCAATTTCTAAAGCCTCTTGCTGATCAGCAACCTTCTATTGCATGAGTGGAGTCCTGATA
Organism: Pseudotsuga menziesii; assembly: GCA_001517045.1. Taxonomy (NCBI): domain Eukaryota; kingdom Viridiplantae; phylum Streptophyta; class Pinopsida; order Pinales; family Pinaceae; genus Pseudotsuga; species Pseudotsuga menziesii. The sequence continues at coordinate 66,401 of LPNX010466118.1, read as the reverse complement.
TGCGGTAACAAAGCTACAATGAACCATTCCTTATGCTGTGATGGTCCAATAGTGAAACTGACTTGATCTAGCAGAACTTTGAACCTCTGATCAAAGTCCCACACTGATTCTCCTCACCTATGCTGAATTTCCTTTAGTTCAGTGATACACTGTGACTCTGATTTAGGATTCTTAAATTCCTTTATCATTGCTGCTTTGATATCAGCCAAGACATGGTTCTAAGTACTGGAAAAATTCATGAACTAGGTCAAAGCTCGGTCTCTAAAAGAAGTAATGAGCTGCGCTCTTCTTGTATCTTGATCCGTAATGTTCTTAGCAGTCCACACGGCTTCACATAAGAACCAAAACTGTTCTGGATCCTCTGATCCAGTTCCTTTAAAGACTGGGAGCTTAATTTCATCATTCATATGGGCCATCGCGGATCTTAGGGGGGAGGGAGGGGGACTGGTAGTAGGCGGGGTTGGAAGTACGGGGGTAGACTTACCTGCGACAGGAATACTCAGGCTAGGGTCACTTTCAGACTGCAACGGGTTCTCAGGGATCACAAGGCATCCCTGCGGGGTTATCGGAGGGTTTCCAATAGAAGGGGTTTCATCGGGCGCCGGGTCCATTGAACTTATAGAGGTATACTTAGTATTCTGACCTAGGGTATAGGATCCAAAATTCCTCTTATATCTTTTACCACTTCGCAACAAACCACTTTGCTTGTCGAAGTCACTTTCACTTCCAAACATAAGTTAGTACTACTAAATCTAGCAGTCTGATTCAATGAGCAATATACATTTTTCAGCCAATAGCATTTTAATTTTCAAATTAAATGAATTTAAGTACTTACCCCTTGGTCCTTTGAAAAATTTCCGTTCAGCTTCGCTGAAGGAAGTACTTGTGTTGATGGCGAACTCCATCACAAATGCTACAAGGGTTCGCGTTGTCTAGAAATCAACAGCTCGAGATATCTCGTTGTTCACTCTTTTCAATATATTAAGTCTTGCAGGGTTCCAATCAGAAAACTGACCTTCTTGGAAGTTCGTCTTTCTCTCTGTCAACCTGGATAACCACTGGTGCAACTCTATGTGGATGCTACCAAAGAAAATTTCGTAAACATCAGAAAAAATGTACCTTTTTAAAAAGTCATCTGAACTATGACGCGGATCTTTGTTCTCTTGTTCAGCAAATTTCATATAAGTCTCTTCAATCCAATCACTGATTTCTTTCACTGAGGGTCTCCAAAACATAGCCCTCTAGGTACGATGTAAACCCCTCTAAGAAGATACTGAGTTCAGCCAGCAACGAAACCAATTTGTTGGGCTTAGGGCAGACATGGGTTCTATACTTTTGTCTTCACACCAACAAAAGACCCACAGTGTTGGCCCTTTCGGCAACAACCTGAGAATAGGTTGCAGTCTCACCTGAAACAGCTATGGGGTGCCGCAGAATCAGGTTTCTGCAAGCAGAAGAGGGATATTACTGTACCTTTAGCCTTTAACAAATAATAAGCATACAATACAAATATTCAACAGTCACTTATATAGCTTCGCAGTTAGATAAACAAACAGTGTCTTGCTTAACCCTTAACTGGGAATTTACGGCAAAGCTAGTATTTAGTAGTGATCTTACTTATCAGTTATCTACTTATTAATGCATAAAAGAACATAATAGAAACAACACAAAAGAACCACAACACAAGATATAACATGGTTCACCCCCAGTTTGGGGGCTACGTCCACAGAACTGTGTTTTATTCAACTCTTTACAAAAAACACAGTTCTGATCTGCGCACTCAGCTGCAGATCCCTTCAATTCCTCAAACTACGCACTTAGCTACAGATCTATGTGCACACAGCTGCAGATCCTCTTAATCACCCAAAAACCCTCTGCGCACACAACTGCAGAGGTCGTCCATGCACACAGCTGGGACTTAACCTTTCTTACAAAAATAGCATTAGCTTCGCATCAAATCATCTCACATTAAAAGCCTAACCTGAATCTTTTACAAAAGTGCTTATTTATACAAGTGCACTTATTACAAAACCATGGGCTTAAACCATGGGCACCCCGAACCCTAACCCTGGACTTAAACCATGGGTTAATTACAAAAAGAGGGCTTTGACTCAACCCCGACACCCCTAAGACTATTTTGAGTCGCAACTCTGCTTACAAGCTTCCACAAAAACCGCGAAGTTACCAAAATTAAGGACCATTAGGGTGTGTGCCCCAACAGGGATCTTCACTTAGTTAATCCATTTCATAGTGCCTTCGTTCATGGGATATTAAAGAATACCCCTAATTTCACTACATATTGATAACTACTTACAAAAATTCTTTTGTTGATCCCCCATCCCAATACATATTTCCAATTAAAAAACCCCTATTTTTACAATATATTCCTTATTTTTATTAAAAAACCCTTTTTATACCCGCCAATACTTATAAATCCACCTACCCTATTCCCTGCACCCCAATACCTACAATATATTGACCCTATTTTTCATAATTAGAAGCCCCCCTTTATGAATGAACATGATAATATATTGCTCAATAAGGTGAATCCCCCATGCATAAAAAACCTCTTTGTAATATTCGAATTAAAAGTGGAGAAAGCATTGTGAAACTGAGATCTAGTCTTCCTAGACTCTAGTGGATCTCCAACAAGATCACTAGCTTCTTGTATGGTTTTATCAGCCCATTTTTTATTTATGGGTGAGTTATTATATGCATGGATGTAATCATATTTATCTTCCCTATTAGAATCAGAAAATTCAAAAAGACAAACACCACTTACATCATCATTGAGTGGAGGGTGTGAGTAACCCCCCTCTACTAGCTCGACCTCTTGCAGGGCTCTTATTCAAACTGTACACTTCTCTCAATGAGTTTTTTTCTGAGATAATGGATCAAATAGCTTGTATCCCTTTTCATATTTAGCATCTCCAACAATTATGGACTCCATGCTTTGAATTTGTAAGGCTTTTCGCTTCTCGAGAGGAATTCTATCCCAAGCCTTTGAGTCAAAAACCCTCAAATGAGAAACATTGGGCTTGTGACCACTCCAAGCCTCAAATGGAGTTTTCTCTTGCAATGATTTTTGTGGAAATATGTTATGAAAATATGCAACACAATTTATGGCTTCATCCCATATATTAGGAGACAAATACTTAGCCTCCAGCATGCATGTGGTCATCTCCTTCAATGCTCTATTGTTGCGCTCTGCCACACCTTTTTGTTGTGGTGTGTAAGACATTGAATGTTTCATTTGAATTCCATTCTCTTCAAATAGATGTTGCAGGTTCTTAGTGACATACTCATTGCCATTATTATTCCTTAATACCTTAATTTTTTTTCCACTCAAGTTCTCAACCAAAGCTTTGAAAAAATTGAAGATCTCATACACTTCAGATTTTTGCTTCAGAAAATACACCCAACAATACCTTTAGAAATCATGTATGAATGTTAAGAAATACCTTGATTTTACATAGGAGGGTGTGGGAATAGGTCCTGTTAGATCTGAATGGATCAATTCAAGCACTTTCATACCCCTTCTTTCCTCCCCCTTGTCATACTTGCTCTCTTCATGCTTCTCAACAATGCATCCCTTGCATGTGCCTTCGGAAAAATTGATGCTTAGAAGTCCTTCAACCATGTTTTCTTTGCTCAAATACTAAGTATATATGTAGTTCAAGTGTCCAAAATTCTCATGCCATAGCTTTCTAGTCTCATTGACATGTGACAAGAGCGCATTCCCTGAGGAGTAAAGAAGAACGTGTGAAAACTTGTGCATTCTTGACTCATGATCTGCAATACCCACTGCAACAACATTGCCTATAGAAATTAATGAAATATCCACATCATCTTGAGTGAATTTCACTCTCTTGGCTAAACTTGCATGTGTCATTTTATAGATAGAGAGTATGTTTTCTACAATATAAGGCACACACAACACATTGTTGAGGTACCCACTTTCAAGATTGATCTTGCCAATTACTTTGGTTGGGATCTCCCAGTCATCACCCATGAGGATGGATGGACCATTGTATGGATGTAGGGCCGAGAAGGAGTCTTGTGTGGAATCCATGTACCTTGAGGAACCTGAATCTATGAGTAAGGAGGAAGAGTCAGAATATCCAAAAACTAGTGCATGGAATCTCTCCTTGTTTTCAGAATTCGAACCTCCCCCTTTCTTCCTTGCACCATATCGAAGAGGAAAGATGTTATTATCAAGGAGTTGCACCATCATGTCAATGTTTTTCTTCATGCATGCACTCTCTGGATGCCAAACTTTGTGACAATAAGTGCATTTTGTCTTCGCTTGCTTCTTTCCTTTTCCTTGCTAGGATTTGAACCCCCATGAGAAGATTTGGGATTCTCCTGCTTGTTCTTCTCTTGCTGCTTCGAATCCTTGGGATTCTTCTTTCCCTTTCCTTGATTCAAAACACCTACAACAAGGGCTTGATCCTTGGTGTAATTGATGGTACCCATTTGAACCAATTTATCTTGTTCTTGAGTCAAAGACTCCATGAAGTTTGCCAAAGATAGCATTCTCTAATTTTGAACTGTCAGCTTTCCTAAGTGGAATGCCAAAACAAACAATGAATATTCAGGCACTAGCTTCAAAAGTATGAGAAATATCAACTTCTCTTCCTCCTTTTTGATGCCACATTGTGTCAGGTGAAGTACCAAGGATTTGAACTTGATGAAGTGTTGCATCCCCTCCCCTCTCTCTCTAAGGAGAGGACGTGATGACTACTCTAATACCAACATAACCGAGGATCTAGCCCCATGAACATAAACATAAAAATGCATTAAAACAAAAGACATGTACATATGCATAATACATGTAAATAAAGAGGAATAAAATCTCATTCAATACATTCAATATGTTCATAAACAAATACTTAAAATAAATACATTGCAGAGATTAAATACAAGAGAGCACTTATCTTGAAAATGAGTTTCCCCACAAATAGATATTTCACTACAACGTTCCACCCAACCATAGGCCAGTTGTGCTCATCAATCTATCAACACAACTTCCACCCCTGAGCTCGGAATGATTTCCACAAGGAATAAGGGAACAATAGGCCCACACATAGCCAAAAACACATCAATGTTCATCCAAGCCAATCCAAAATTGGGTTTATCAGGCTGCTAAGGCAATGGAAATGAAGAATTGCTAAGCTAGTGAGCTCAAACACATAGCTATGGACACCTGTACAAGATCTATCTAGCTTGGCCTCCAAAATACCTAGACACCCAACACAAGGAAGTGCTCCCTTCACTGGTACACAGTCCCTCAGGACATACCATCCCTTCCAATTTTCTCTCAGGTGTGCATAGAATATTAGCCAACCCCTATTGATCTTTTTATGAGGTTCCTCTATTCACTAGGTTTATCAAGCCAATTCTGGACCTCTTCTACTCCTGAGTATTTCATACCAAAACAAGGATGCACATAACAGAAAACACAAGTGCTGGTCATGAAGAAAAACATCCTGGGAACCAAAAACGAAATGGTAATTGGGGTAAACCAAACCTTGGGAGAGAAATTCAATTTCAGCAAACATTCATGGGAATTACGGGAGAAAATGACCTCTCTAAACCCCGAAATTGTGAATCTCTTCTTCCATTCACTATGCAACACCAAAAACAAATTTCCCCGGCCATGGAAGTGAGGAAATTGCATAAATTGTGAAGGAAAACTGCCCAACTAGATCCAACTACATGAGGAAGAGGAACGTATGGGTGAGGAATAGTTTGGGAATCAATCTCTAGGTGTTTTCTTGCTCGATAAGCCAAAATATGATTTCCCAAAAATCATGGCTTGTCGCAATACGAAATTGGACTGCCATACCTCTCCATTCCCAATGCATTAACTACCTCAACCAACTTCTGTAAGAAATAAATGATTGGATGCATAACACAAAATGGATAGTTGAGAGTTTTATGGGTTCTCTCAATGACATTTAAATCAACACTATTTGGTCAAAGGTTTGAATAATTTCACTCCCTATTCCTTGTGAAATCATGCCCCCATCTCTTGTTGCATTGCATAGATAGTTGTGGGTATTCTTTATTAAATTGCATATTTACATGATGTCTCAATTTATAGTGTGCTTGGCTAGCATGAGAACCATAGGTCACTGATTTTAATTTCCAATATGTAAAATGCTAAGTCAATGGCGGGGCCTTGGTCTTGAGCTCCTCAACATGATTTAATAATGGTATTTACATCATATACAATTTTAATGTAGTAGGGGTCAAAATCAGGATATTACATTCCCCTCCCCCTTACATTAGCACTATCTTCAGTGCTCTTCAAAATTGAACAAAAAAAAATGTGCCACTCTCATGAAATCCTCCTGCTCCCATGTAGCCTCATTAGGACCATAGTGCTTCCATTGCACCTTTACTAGTCCAATGGTTCGGTTCTGGAGCACTGTTACCTTCTTATCTAGGATGCGAAATAGCTCAGTTTGGAACTTTCCCTTGGGTTCCACCTGGATCACATCCCAATTAATCACATGGGTAGAGTCATGTACATATTTCTTAAGCAAAGAGACATGAAAAACATTACGAGCTCTACTACTAGAAGGAAATGCAATTCTATATTAAACTGACCCTATTCTTTCAAGCAACACATCAAATGACCCACAAGATCTAAGTGATATCTTGGAAAACTCCTAAGATTCAAGGAACTCTTCCTTAGCCTCACTCTAAGATAAACATGATCCCCAACACTGAACTCCTTATGCACTCTATGCTTATCTGCATATCTCTTCTATCTATATTGGGTTTCTTTCAAGTTCCGCCTGATCTATGCAACCTCTTGTTCCATTTCCTTAAGCAATTATGGACCAAGCACAATTCTATTCACTGGATTATCCCAATTCACTATTGTACTACACCTTCTTCCATATAAAGCCTCATATGGAATCATTCCCAATGATGATGCAAATTCTACCAAGAGTAAATAATCCTCCCACTTGGATGGTTTGTCCATTACATACATGTGAAGCATGTATTCAAGCACTTGATTTACTCTCTCTGTTTGTCCATCAGTTTGAAGATGGTAGGTGGTGCTAAAGTTCAGATTTGTACCCAAATCTACAAAAATACCCTTCCAAAAATTTGAAGTAAACTTGGTATCCCTGTCAGAAATTATTGCCTTAGGAAATCCATGCAATCTAAAAATTTCCTTCATGAAAATATTCACAATGGCATCGACTTTATACGTGGACTTTACTAGTATAAAATGTGATGCCTTTGTTAACATTTCCACCACAACTATTATGGAATCATGTTGTCTCATAGTCATTGGCAATCCTGTAATAAAATAAATGGAAATGACTTCCCATTTCCATTCTGGGATTGGAGAAGGTTCCAATAAACCTACTGGGTGTCGATGTTCAACCTTCACCTGCTGACATTTCATGCACTAAAAAATATACTCAGCAATGTCCTTTTTCATTCCCAACCAAAAAGCATGCTTTCTGGCTATCGCAATTGTTTTCTGATATCCTAGGTGACTAGAATATGGAGCTTGATGGATTTCATCCATAACAATCCTCCTCAAGTATTCCACATTTGGAATATAAATTCTATTCTTATAAGTAATAAGTTCATCTCCTTCCAATTGATATCCTTCGTACTTCCTTTCAAGGTTTTGCTGCTGCAACTTGTGCTTTATCTGCATGTAAACTTCATCCTCGACAATATGATTAATAATCTGTTGCCTCAAATCTTGTTGGAAAGTACTAAGAGATGCCACATGCATTTCATGTACCTTCATATTGAGTGCATCAGCCACCTTGTTTTCTTTTCTCTTTATGTGTTTGATTTCAAAATCAAATTCACACAAAAATTCTAACCATCTATCTTTCCTAGCATTTAAAGTTGGCTGATCAAACAAGTATTTCAGAACACAATGGTCTGTCCTTAGCTCAAATTTCCTTCCCATTAAGTAATTTCTCCACATCTTTAGAGCATGTACTATGGTTGCAAGTTGTAAATCATGAGTAGCATAGTTCTTCTCATGCTCCTTCAAATTTCTTGACTCATAGTATACCATGCGGCTATCTTGCATAACAACTCCTCCAAGTCCTAGATTGCATGCATCAGTACACACCAGAAAGTCTTTTTGCGGGTCTGCAATTTTCAAAATTGGTGCACTCGTAAGAATATTCTTCAACCGTTGAAAGCTTTCCTCACATATTGGTTTCCATTCAAACTTTATCCCCTTCTTTTGCAAAGAATTGATTGAATGTGCGACCTTTGAGAATCCTTCAATGAACCTCTTGTAGTACTCAACAAGTCCCATAAAGGATCTCACATCTGTCACATTTCTTGGAGTTGGCCAATTCATAATGGCCTCAATATTCTCAAGGTCCACATATATTCCTTCGTCTAAGATAATATGACCCAAATAATGAATTTTATCTTTATAAAATTCACATTTTCTCAACTTTGCATACAGCTTATGCTCTCTTAGAAATTGCAATGCTATTCTCAAATGTTCTTCATGCTCTTCTTCATTCTTAGAGTAAATAAGAATGTCATTTAGGAAGACAAGAGAAAACTTGTCCATATACTTGCTAAAAACACTATTCATGAGACACATGAATGTAGCTGGTGCATTTGTGAGACCAAATGGTACCACAAAAAACTCATAGTTCCCATACCTTGTTCTAAAATATGTCTTATGAATATATCCCTCTTTGATTCTTACCTGATGGTAACCATACCTCAAGTCAATTTTTGAAAATACCTTTTCTCCTCTCATTTGATAAAAAAAGGTCATGAATTTGAGGTAATGGGTATTTATTCTTCATAGTAACTTTTATTCAAATTCATGTAGTCAATACATAACTTGAGTGTCCCATCTTTCTTTTTCACAAATAGAATTGGTGCTCCCCAAGAGGACACAGTCATCCTGATATATTTTGTTTTCAACAACTCTTGTAACTGCATTTTCATCTCTAGCAATTTTGGTGTGCTCATCCTATAGGGTGTCTTGGACATTGGTGCAGCTTCTGGCACAAGGTCAATTATAAAATAAATTTATCTCTTTGAAGGAAGTCCTATAATCTCAGGAAAAACATCCCTGAATTCTTGCAATACAAGATAGTCCTCCAACTTAGGAGTTTCATTTTTCATTGCCTCCAAAATATGGGCTGCATACAATTGACAACCTTTCCTACATAACTTCTTAAACTACATTGTTGAAACTTTCCTAGCAGAAATCACCTTTGGAATGCCTCTTACAACCCTTGGGTTTCCTTCTTCATCCATGCATTCAAATGTCTTGTTATAGCAGTCAAGTTTAACCTTGTGTGCTTCTAAACAGTCCATTCCAATGAGAATATCATAGGAACCAAGTAGCATAATATTCAGGTTTGCATAAGTGAATATCCCATCCATATCTAGTGGGAATTTATCTACAATTTCACTAATGTTTCTCTTGGTTCCAGTGGCTATTTGAACTAACCATGATTTGTTATTCTTTAATTTCTTAAAAGCACAACTATCAACAATTTTAGGAGTGATATAACTATGAGTAGATCCAGGGTCAATCAAAATAGAAACATATTGCTTAGCATTATTACCTTAAACCTTAACCACATTTGATTAATGATCTTACTAATGGTCCTCTAGTGCTGCATAGATTCTAGGGATGGTCCTCGCCACTTAACCCACAGTTTCAGCTCCTTGGATGTTGTGAACTTGATTTACATTCGCATTCTGATGCAGAAATTTCCTAAGCATATGGTCTCCTCCACATCCCCAACATTGAAGTGGTTCTTGGCTCTTTTGGACCTCTTGGCTTGTCTCCCATCATTCTGGTTGGCTTAGTCACAGCTTGTGATGGATTCCTTTGCTGATTTTGGAGGTGAGAGGGTTTGAAACCTTTCTTGCTTTGGTCAAACTTCTCATTCCTATTGTCTTTCCATGCCTTATGGAAATCAGGTTTGCTTTTTTTTTTCATAGCAATACTTGGCCTTCCTTATTTCCTCTTCTAGAATTTTAGGTTCATCAAATTCAATCCTATCTTTATATGCATGAGTTATCCCACTTAGAAAACAATGAATTTTCACCGTATCACCTCGAATATGCCTGACATACCTCACCAGTTCCAGGAACTTGTTTGTGTATTCTTCCATGGTCAATTGTCCCAATTTCAGCTCATGGAAATCTTTAATATTATAATCATAGTACCTATCAGAGAGGTCCTTTTGCTTGAAATATTTCTTGAATTGTTTCCACACAAAATTTCTTTCATTGATCTTCTTCACTTGACTGAGGTGCTCCCACCATATACATGCTCTTTCATTTAAGTTGAATATGGATACCCTTTCCTTCATATTTCCAGAGTAGTCTTGGACTTGCAAATAATTTCTCATCCCAAGAAGCCAAGCTTCATCTTCTTGACCAGATTTTACCTCACCATCAAATGTAGGAGGCTTTTCCTTCTTAAATTCCCCATGTGAATTGTTCTTGTAATGCCTCTTCCTCTTACTCTTGTGAGATGAAGAGATTGAACCCTCAATGGATTCTTTAGAGTTATATGATCCACTAGAATTAATTTTTGGAGTATATGTACTATCACTAGAAACTCTACTTGAGCTATTGGACCTCTTACGTGAATTTCTTCTTGAACTACTCCTACTCCCTCCTGGATTTGTTGTCTAATGCCTAGATTTTATCTTCATTTGGATGTCTATCAAACTCTATAGCATGGTTGCATTCAATTGATTTTGTTCTTCCTGAGCTTTAATCATCCTTTCATTATCTTCTCTACAAACTTGCAACTCCACCCTTAGGCTCCTCATGGTGGCTACAATATATGGGGGAGTCTCTTAATTTGTTCTCCCAATGGATTTTGTTTCAGCATTCTCCAAATGTATGTTCTCTCGAATGGCATATGTCTCGGGCTCATAGGGATCTTGTGCATCATTCATGATGTTGATCTTCTTGGCCCAACCAAGACCAAATTTTCCAAACTGCACTATATGGAATGCTTCCTTTGATGTGACTATAATTATGCAAAATTTGTTCATAAACACAATTGTTAGTTGCATGATATTTTTAGAAATTTATAAAATACCTGCCTACATTTGGGAAAATCCTATATTCACAACTTGTCAAAACATAGACTTCTCTCACAATCAATGACTGTCTCAGGGGGATGATGGGGGTCAAGGGGGATTTACCTCTTGTAAACCTTTCGATTTTGCACAATTTGGTGCATAAGTTCATTACCACTTTTCAATTTTCTTGCACCTACAAATCCCACTGAAAAAATGTTGAATTCTTAGTTTGGTTGGACTTATCATTTTTCCTCCGATCGATGACCTCGTCAATTTCCTCTGAAATGTCGGCACAACTCACCTTTTTCTTTCGACGTGTCGGCAAAAATCACCAAGTTTTTTGGACACGTATCGTCGCAACTCACCTTTTTGTGTTGATCGATAAAAATCAATGTTTTCTTCCAACGTATCAGTAAAATTCATCGTTTTATTCCGGCGTATCGGAAAAAATCGCGAAGTTTTTTCGACGAATCGGCGAAACTCACCAAACGTATTCGACGTAACGAGAAAACTCACCAAGTTTATCCGACATATCAACAAAACTCGCCATTTTTTTCCGATGTATTGATAAAACTCAGCTTACCTTGTCGACATATCGACAAAACTCACCAATTTTTTTCAACATATAAATTTTTAGAAACACTTAGAAAAAATTTATGTTTTGTGGTGATCTCGACAAACCTTTTTGAGATCTATCGACAAAACTTGGCAAGTTTTTTAGACATGTTTCAGCAAAACTTGCCCATTTCTTCCGACATGTATCAACGAAAGTCCCCAAGTTTTTTCAACATTTCTATACTTAGAAAAATTTTGAAATTTTGAAACTCAGCGTTTGATGCGGACACGTATTAGCAAAACTCAACCAACTCAGTCAACATAGAAAATTTTCAAAAATACTTAGAAGAAATTCTTTCTTTTTTCTGTTGGCTAGTGCTCAATAGGGGTGATCTTACCTCTGTCAACGATTCAACTTGGACCATTCTGGCTCAATGCTACAACCTGTGGGCTCTGATACCACACTATCACGTTCCCTCCCCTCTCTCTTCGAGGAGAGGATGCGACGACTTCTCTATTGCCAACATAACCAGGTATCAAGCCCCATGAACATAAACATAAAAATGCATTGAAATAAAATTCATGTATAGATGCATAAACATGTAAATACAACATAATCAAATATCATTCAATACATTCAATATGTTCATAAACAAATAGTTAAAATAAATACATTGCATATATTAAATACAAGAGAGAACTTATCTTGAAAATGAGCTTCCCCACAACTAGCAATGTTGCTGCAACTTTCCACCCAACCATAGGCCAGTTGTGCTCATCAATCTCTCAGCACAACTACCAACCCTAAACTGGGCAAGATTTCCATGAGGAATAAGGGAACAATAGACTCACACATAGCCAAAATCATACTAAGTTTCAACCAAGCCAATCCACAATTGGGTTTATCGAGCTACTAAGGTAGTGAAAAGGAAGAATTGCTAAGCTAGTGAGCTCAACCACAGAGCTATGGAAACCTACACAAGATCTATCTATATTTTCCTCCATAATACAGACACACCCAACACAAGGAAGTATTCCCTTCACTGCTACACAGTCCCTCGGGCCATACCTTCCCTTCCAATGTTCTCTTAGGTGTGCATAGAAGATTAGCCAACCCCTCTTGACCTTTTTTTGAGGTTCCTCTCTTCACTAGGTTTATTAAGACAATTTTGGGCCTCTTCCACTCCTAAGTATTCATACCAAAACAAGGATGCACATAACAACAAACACGAGTGCTGGGAATGAATAAAAACATCTTGGGAACCAAAACCGAAATGGTAAATCGGAGAAACAAACCCTGGGAGAGAAATTTGATTTCAGGAAATGTTCATGGGAATTACGGGAGAAAAAATGACCTCTCTAAACCCCCAAATTGTGAATCTCTTCTCCCATTCGCTGTGCAACACCAAAAATGGATTTCCCCATCCATGGAAATGAGGAAATTGCAGAAAACGTGAAGGAAAAATGCCCAGCTAGCTCTAACTATGTGAGGAAGAGAAACACATGGGTAAGAAATGGTTTGGGCATCAATCTATGGGTCTTTTCTTTCCCCATAAGCTAAAATATGATTTCCCAAAAATGATTGCTTTCCCCAATATGAAATTGGACTGTCATACCTTTGCATTCCCAATGCATTAATTTCCTCAACTAACTTCTAGAAGAAATAAGTGATTGGGTGCATAAGACAAAATGGGTAGTTGAGAGATTTATGGGTTCTCTCAATGACATTTGGCTCAACACTACTAGCTCAAAGGTTTCAATAATTTCCCTCCCTATTCCTTGTGAAATCATGCCCGGCTCGAGGTTGGTAGTTGCGCTAAGAGATTGATGAGCACAACTGGCCTATGGTTGGGTGGAACATTGCAGCAAAATACCTAGTTGCAGGGTAGCTCAAATTCAAGATAAGTGCTCTCTTGTATTTAATTATGCAATGTATTTTCTTTACGATTTTTTATGAACATATTGAATGCTTTAAATGTATTTGCTTTCGTTGTATATTATTTCATTATGCATATGTATATGTATTTTTATTTTCAATTCATTTCTTTGTATGTTCATGGGGCTAGATCCCTAGTTATGATGGCAGCAGAAGTAGTCGCATCCTCTCCTCGGTGAGAGAGTGGAGGGGGTGTGACATGAATAAATCCTGGATCTTCTCAAAGTTAGTTGGATTCAAAGTGATCATCAACTCATTTTTGAGTTGGTGGCCTCTTAGCTCATCAGTCATCCGAAATAATGACTCGAGCTTGAATACACTTCATTGGGTGTTGCAATATTGTCTACATGAAATAAGGGATACCTCAAAATACTGAGACAAAGCATTCAAAACACTTCATCCAATCTGTGGAAATACTTAGAATTCTCAAAAACTGAGTTTGGTTCATTTTCTATCCCCATGGTAACTCTGTAGAGACCTCTCGACATCAAATTGATCACCATCTCATCCTTCCACTCAAAATAGTTGAATGGAGTGAGCAAATTAACATGGGATTGCTTCATTTTTTGTTGCACACTGAGTGAAAAACAACACTTGAACAACCTGCAATGCAAACTCTCAATCTTCTGGAGGAGAACCTAGATTGAAAGTTGAACCCTGATAACTCTCTGAATTCAACTTGAAACTCTAAAGAGATCTAATACCATGATAAATTGTAACTCACAGCAAGATCTAAAAGCTAAGAGAAACCTCACAACAAAGAATTTGACAATACATCTGCTGAAACAATGTTGAAACAATGTTGAAAGAGGAAAAATAACACACATAAATGGTGCCAATAACTAAAGTTTCTATTACAATCCAACATGTAAATATGTCTGGAACATGATTATAATACAATAGGAGAAAATTGTTAGCCTTTGGAAGAAAATTGGTCGCATATATGTGGCAGGCTTAGATTGGACCTCAAAACCCCCTATGCGTACTAATAAGCTCCCAAAAAACCTCAAACAGTCGTGGATGGACATGTGAACATTGGGGAAACATGCCTGGTCATAAATAAGGGTAGGATAGGCGTGCCGGAGTGCATAGGTGAGTGGGAGTGCCTCTAGGAAACAATAAATGATCCAAAACAACAAAAAACACTCACATACAATGCATGTGCGCCTCTGGTCAAGCCAATTCCCTATTTTAAGGAGTGGAAGCACCCCAAGAGACCAAACTGTAATTAATGAGGGAACTGATTCTCCTGAATGATAAAAAAATGAGGGCTCTAAGTGTATTTAATGGTCTGAAACCTCCAATAAGCTTAGGAAGCTAATATAACGAAGGTTTGGACTAAGCAACATAGGTGAAAACAAATAATACTATGATCCTAGATGATATGTAACTATGATACTAGATGGTATAATGTTCTAACAATCCATCATATATCTATATATTTATATAGATATGTATGTTATTTGTTTGATTTGATATTGTATTATAGAGAACAAATGCATTATATTAAGTAATCATGGATTTAAAATAATATATTATGCTAAGATAAAGTTTGGTTTATTCATTAATTAATTTATTAGATAATGTTTTAAAAGTTTAAATCCCATAAAAAATTAATAGGTTAAAGTCATAGGTTTTAAAAGCTTAAATCCCATATTCATAAGGTAAGATAAGATTTTAAACGCTTAAATCCAATAAGATTTAATATCTTAAACTCTAAATAGTAGGTATTTCTAATATAAAGGTTTTAAAAGTTTAAATAAAGATGTAAAATTCTATATTATAAATATTTTAATTTTACTTATAATAATTTTAGTTGAATATTACTTAAAGTAAAGAATTAAGATTACATAGGTAAGGCATTTACATATTATTCAATTTTTTTTTATATTTGTAATTTATTTTATATTAAAATATAATGGATAATTTTTTTTCTAAGTATTTTAAGGTATTTGAGTTCATTTATATCATATTCAAAAGTAATACATGAGTACTATTTTCATTATGAGTACTTTATGAAAAACATTGTTAGTGTTGGAATTTGAGGATGTTTTGCTCACCACGGAGCATTTTTCCCGTTAAATACTTATGAATATTTTGAGAGGATGTTTGATTGAACGAGCAAACAATTTTCCAAAGTGTATTTTTTACATTTGGAAAATTTGATAAGTCATCATTAATTTTTTGTTAGTTTTTCGAGAGGCTAAACTTTGAAACCGTTTCCTAAACCCAAATTTTAATTGCAGGTATATTGCATAATGTTGGTGGGTGTCACTTATTAGTTTGTGATATTTTTGGAAGGTAATTTTGTTATATCTTTTTTAAGTATATAATAAAAAATAATGCGCTCATTGCTTAAATGTTTTAATAATTTTTTTTAACAAAAACATTCTAACCTCGTGGTTGAGGGTAAGTTTTTTAGAAAAACATTATGTGACGAAGAAAATAAAAGTTCAAAACGTCAAAAAATTTTAGTCTAAAGGGTGGAGATGAAATTAAATTCCAACCCTAAACATTGCTATAGTTGATTATGGATTTTCACTCACCATTTAGAGTTTGACAAATAAGCATCTTTAACTCAACCAATGCCACATCAACCATTACAGATGATGTCATCTTCTAGAATGTGATTGGTTCTTTTAAAGTTGATTTTTATAGTACTTTTTTTGTTTCGAGGCCCATTTTTTACCTCAAAAACTCCCCTAAAGGAAACACACATCATGGATAACATCCATGAATGGCATCGTCACCACATTTTGTGCAAAATCAACATTCAACCTCCTTCCCTTTTGGATTGATTCCTCAAATATATCCAGCCAACTATTACAAAGGACATGGCTACCTCTATGCCTTAAAATAAGGAAGCAGTAATTCTTAAATCCCAACATTTTGACCTCAACTATGCCCAATAAGGGTATTTGTACATCGTACTACTGGATTCCCCTCAACATTGATCATTAGATCCTCCCGTTACACGGATGTCACATTCCATGGATGAGATTATCGGGTCCATTTCCTGCCATGAAATTTTTTCCCTGCAACCAACTCTTGCACCAACCATCATGATGGTGCAATACCCACCTGTCCTAATTATGTCAGACCCCCCTAATACTATGCCAAATCCTTTATTTGGATAGAAATAGTATAGACCATGCAACCCTACTTAACCAAATACAATCCAAGTACAAATCATTTCCCAACCGCAAATGACATCACCTGCACCAACATCCACATCATATGCAACCAACCTATATCCCACAACCGAGGTATAACCCTTACTACCCATATGCATGTCCCCCTAGAACGACCACCATGCCACAAATGGAGGTAATTTTTGTCCAACCTACTATCCTGTAACAAACTCACCAATTTGAGCAGTTGAACATCACCAATCCCTCGAATCCTCAAAATCAGGGGAAGAAGAAGGGAAATAATAAACAACCCCAACAATAGGGGCAAGGGGGACACCGGGTTCTCAAGAAGATCTTGAAATAGGGTAAAAAAACAGTATAAAGGAAAAAACCCCAACCTGAAAACCAATTACCCATGCTCAATCTATCATGGGTATGTCCATTACACTCATAATTGTTCGCTTATCCCCGACTACTAACAGTTGGTGGGAGAAAAGAAACAGACACAGGAAAACCCCCCTCAAGTGCCTCCTGCACTACAGCGCCAAAACATGTTTTGTAATAACCCTTTTCCAATCAAAGATTGGTTACCTATTAGTCAGATCCTTTCCCCTTAGGTGACGGATCTTTCCAAAACATCTTTATAAAATTGGTATCTGTCAACCTCCAGACTCGTCCCCAAGGGTATACTAGTGCTAATCCCTCACCCATCCTAGAAGAGACCTCTGTCCCTTCAGGAGGCCCTTTGTAGACTTCATTCCCTTGCATGGAGAAAATTCCAAGGATACCTAAAGCACCACTTAGGCATACCCATCATAACCCTCACATGAAGGCTTCCCACAATTATAGTATTATGGATGATTTGTCACAATCACTAGCCGCCATGTTCACATTGGAAATTTTTCTATCTTTCCCCACACAATGCAAGGAAGTATTGAATGTTATTGGATCCATCGACCCTTTAGAATCCCGCATCATGAATTTTGACCTTGACATAAGATAACTGCGATTATCGTCATCTATTGCTTTCTAAGTCCCAGTCATCATGAATAACAATATAATTCATCGATGAAGGAGCGTCCACATGTGTCATGTGCTCAATTGTTTGGAAACAATTGGTCTAACTTGAGTTAGTATCATCCTCTATCGCTCTCCATGCATATGATGGGAGACCATCCCAACCATGAGAACTGTACCAAAATGTCCCCATTGAGGTAGGTGGAAAAATGGTAATGGTCGACGTTGGATTTTTTTTATGTTGATTTAGACTATAATATCCTATTGGGTCATAGTTACATGCACGCCATGAAGTTGGTGGCCTCCTCAATATTTTGCATCATGATGTTCCCCTTTAATGGGAAGGCAGTCACCCTTGAACAACTTAACTACTACAATCCCCACACCTATACCAACCCTAAAAATGTCCTACCTATAGTAGGAGAAGTGAACTAACCACCTTATGTTGACAATGAGCCTAGGTGTGTACAAATATCCTGACATCAGGGAATATTTAGGACCTCCATATGAAAACCCCACCTCAACAAACGATCTCATGTGCACCATTTTCACCTCTAATAATGAGTCTCCCCTCCCCATGGCATCATCATCAACAAACTCAACCACTCATGGAGTCGAGAAAGTATTCCTCTCTATATCCTCATGTGTTGAGGTGTTATGCTAGTACTGTAGACTTGTGTTGTATCAAGTCAGATTCTCATAGATGGTATCCTATGAACTGGATCCCAATTATGGAGGTATAATTCTTTATGTGTTAAAGCAATTATTCTAATGAAGTCATCTAGAAAATGGATAACTCATTAAGGTGGACCTCCATTTGTTGAGGTAAGAAAAAATTTACTTGGTAAAGTGGAAATACTATGTGGTGTATTACTAACCATGGTCATTTGAGATGGATTAAGCTATTAAGTCTCTTATAGATATTGATCACCTCTTGAGTGACTTACTTTAGCATATGACTATATGGTA
>LPNX010466118.1:16167-38703 GCA_001517045.1 Pseudotsuga menziesii | reverse complement strand
TGAAAAGTTACATTGGATACACATGCTAAAACCCCAAATGGGAAAACATCCATGGGAAGGTATGATCTTCTTTATTCTTAAGAAATATCCAATATTACACTTGAGACTTCCTTTGCTATATAAGACCTCATAACATCTTACTGCATCACACTAGAGATTATTACACTAGCAATATTAAAATTATTCCAACATTCCTTCTTAATGAAGAATAGGGAGAAGGAACACACATATGGAGGAAGATCAATTTGTTAGAATATTGTTGTCATTAATGTCAAAATTATGTAATAATCCACAAGTTATATGTTAATCGACATTGTGACAATAAAGTACATGATGTGTTTCTTAATGTAAAAATGGTGTATTGGCCCACAAAATTATGTCGGCTTATCAATTATCATTAATGTTAGTCGGTCTTGCACAAACAAAGAAAGTAGTGTTTGTCCATGGAGGGTTGAGTTAACATTGTTGGACATATGGAGGAAGATCAGTTTGTTAGAATATTGTTGTCATTAATGTCAAAATTATGTAATAATTCACAAGTTATATGTTAATCGACATTCTGCAAATAAAGTACATGATGTGTTTCTTAATGTAAAAATGGTGTATTATCCCACAAAATTATGTCGGCTTATAAATCATCATTAATGTTAGTCAGTCTTGCGCAAACAAAGAAAGTAGTGTTTTTCCATGGAGTGTTGAGTTGACATTGTTGGCATTGATTAAATAAAGAAAAATGGTAAGTTAATAGCAGGCCTTTGTGCAGTAAAGTATTGAGTGAACCAAATCTCATATAAAAAGGAAGTGACTTTTTTCATTAGGTAGGAATCTAAGTAAGAATGAAGATTTGAAAAGTGTAGAGATTAATTTTTTGGGGTTTAGAAGATAAAGATGCGTAGTGCGCAAACTTGATTGCACAAATATCAATGTGCATTAAGTGCTCAAATCGGATTACGCAAGTGATATGGAGATATTGTAATGGTTTGTAGATCACAAAATGAGGAAAATGTTGATTGGAGAATTATTGAGTATTGAAGTTAGCAAATCACATATCATTGGAATAATAGAAGAAAGAGTTGCATATTATAGAAGATGCAGACCGTAGATCATAGAAGGTGAAAAGTGTTGATAATGTAGATCTCAGAAGAAGCATATGTATATTAGAGAGGTGTTGTTGCCACAACTGTTCTCCCCCAAATTAATGTTTTAATTTCTGGGCCCCTCCTCATTATTTCACACAGTTTGATCGTTGAACTCTTGGACCTCTTGAGCGTGTCTTCTTTGTTTTACCTTGAAGTTGGATGCCCACGGATTTATGTCCCCCATGTTCAATTTCAGATTAAATCGTGGATTTCTAGCCGTGGAGAAGTAAAATTTTGTTCTTCAGGACAGCCTTTGCGAAGAAAATGACTTTGGTTGTTAACACGGCTCAAATCCTTGAGTTTTTCTTGTAATCGGGCCTCTTTTGTTGTTCAATCGGAAGCTACAAAGTCTCAGCCTCTCTGCCATTGTGGCTCCTAGATCTTTTCTTCGTCCGAAGTCTGAACCCATCCGACGCCCGATTCATTTTATCCTTTGACCACTTGCAATTAGCCCTAAATCGTCCGCCGTTGCGGCTGGAGAGATATTTTAAAATTTCGATTGGGGTGTCTTCCGACATTCGACTAAGCCTTTCCCCGCTTCCGTTGCAGATGGAAGAACCATTCAGCCTCCGATGTCCTATCCTTTCCGACGCCCGATTAATGAATTTTCCCGCCAACGTCCGATTAAACCTTTTCGCCGTGTTTTTCTCACCCGGTCCCTATAATCCTCCGCCGCTGCGGCTCTTGAAGTCTTGTCCTTGTTCGATTCCAAATCTTGCCAACTACTGATTTATGACTTTCCCGCCCAAAGCTTAATCAATACTCTGTCCGGATGCACCTGGCTAGTTTCTTGTGAATTTATCATTCATGGCAGAAAATGTTAATGTTTAAAACCCCATTTTGCAACAAATAATGCACTGTAATTGTTTGCAGGAGGAATTCGATATACTGCTGTGGTGACCCTGGGTGAAGACTGAGCTTGCTCGAACTGAAACCGACACAATCACAAGGAAGACAAAATGGAGAAAAGGACAAAACAAATGAATGACAGAGGCACCGACTAGGGAGATTTATCGGTTACTGATCAAGATAGAAATGCTCACAGAAAATTATTGGGAAGACAAAACGGCCAGAGGAAGAAGCTGAAACGTGAAGATGCTGAAACGTTACATGCCGGGATGCAGCAGTTGTAGTTTAAATATTTGGAAGTAGGACTGAGATGGGGCTTTTTCCCCTGGAAAAATTTTGTAAATGTTTTCTTGTAAGAGGAACTATTTCGTTTTGCGAAGGAAATTGCAATTTTTTACCTGTTGGAGAGAGTAGAATGGAATGTATCAATGCAATTCAATGAGTAATGTTGAAGAGGAACTATTTCGTTTTTAGTGGTGTTTCATTTGTTGTGAGAATATTTAATTTCCTGAACCTATGTTCTTGTTGAATGTTCTTCGGTATCTTTTTGATATTTTCCACTGTGAGCAATTATTGTTGTTATAAAATGATCGGCTATCTGGTTGTTTAAATATCTGTAAGTGTTCATGTGTCTTGAAAGAAATATCAGCTATCTGTGATTCTTCATAATGCATGTGCAAGATGTATTGCTCACCCAGAATGATAACCTTGCTCCCTAGGGATAGATTGGATAGTTAGTTTATTTCTTATTGTATCTGATTTGGTTGCTTGCGAGCATAAGACGATAGGAAGAACCTGCGCATCACATTGTGACAGCTCCCTGCATCTTGATCGCCTTGCATTTAGTTAGGCACTTGCATTTCATTCCTTTAAGTCAAAAATACAAAAAACTCGGTGGGTCGGGCCGCAACCGGTAAACCCTTGTTGTTACTTTGACCTACGGTAGCTGGACCATAAAACCGGACGGATTCCCTATACCAAACAGTCAACGAGCTAGTTGGGAACGTTGATTGGGGAGAATCCCTTACTATTGCCGCCTACGAATTTCCAGGCCTCAACAGTTTTGGCGCTAGAAGTAGGGCCGCCAATGCATGGCTGGCCGAGGAAACCTGTTTTACCGAGATTATTCCACTGGTTACAGTTCTGAAAGTAGTGGACCGCGTAATCCAATTCCAGAAGAAGAAAAAAGAGAACATCTATATCCTGTTCGCAATGAAATTGTTAACGATCTGAGAAGACATACCCGAGATTATGTAAAGAAGATTGGAGGGTTGCCGATTATCCATGAATTTCCTAGAGGAGAGTACAAGAAGAAATACCATCCTATAGTAGAAGATTCACTGTTGGTTGGAGACTGGGAAGAACTTGTGGAAACCGCCTTACAAGAAGTTGAATTGCCTTTGAACCAAGTAGGCCCAGACACCCCTTACAGTTCTCCTGTTCACACCCCTGTTGGTTCACCTCCTCACACTCATGTTGGTTCCCATCCATACTCTCCATCTCAACTCATGGCCGGCGTTAACGCAAATCAACCTCCACCTAATCCACCAAAATCCACTGCCAGCTTGGAAACCTAGATCACCTCTAAATCTGACCCCGCCTCTACATGACCTACCTCAAGCCTTTGAGAAGTTACTGCCTAAATTTGATCCCATTGAGAAGATATTAGTAGATGATCATTTGCAGAGTTTCTATCTGGATATAGAAGGATTAAGGGCGGGGGAACATGAAGATGTGGTTTGTAGACTTTTTCCGCATACCCTCAAAGGAGCTGTGGCCTCATGGTATTTTGGATTGCCCGCTAACTCTATCCCAAACTGGGATACCTTTGAGAGAATTTTCAGGAGTAAGTATGCAGTCCAAAAGACTCACAACGCCCTCATGAAAGGACTGTGTGCTTTGAATAAAGAGAAAAAAGAAAATGTACACAGTTTCACGCAAAGGTTTGCGGCATATCTAAAAAAAATTCCGAAACAGACAAGCCTTCAGACAAAGTACTAATTGAGTACTACACTTCATCTTTGGGTCTAGATTTGGCCATGTTTGCTAAAGGTAGGGCCAATCCTACTTTGACAGAGACCTATGAAGAAGAAGAAGTGGTGGAAGCAGAAAGAGAAAGTATCAAAGACTATCTGGAACAATCGGGAGAAAGAGGCGTAGGAAGGAAGACCTTACTGTTCAATAATCCTAAGGAAGAAAAGTCACCGGACCTAGAGAATATGGCCAAAATGATGCAAAAGATGTCCAATAAGATCATAGAGTTGGAGAAGGAAAAAGAAGCACAAAAGTTCTACAGGCCATATTATAAGAAAAGGGAGGACAATAATCAGTCCCAACCTACTCCTCAAAAAAATGCATCCATGAATCTGACAGATATAGGGATGGAAAATTTCTGTACCTTTCATCAACAACCTCATTCCGAAAGGAACTTCCCGCAATGGATAAATTCAATGACATTAGTCATGAATCAGATGTTGGATTCGAGACTAACAGAAGAAGATGATGATGAAAGGCAAGAGAGTGCTGTTTCTACTTCCGCAAAAGAACAAGAAGAAGAGACCATGGCATTCTGGAGTTCGGTTTCTCTACTCGATACAGAAGAGGATATAACTAAAAAACACAAAGGTATCAGGGAAGCTAACGTGACAACTAGAAGTCAAGGGACGGTCAGCAATGACACTATTTTACTCCCAAAGATCAGAAGGCTGCAAAGGAATATCAGGAAGAAATTTCAAGATAAATCTGTGGCTGATAAGACTCTGGAATTCACTATTACCATCCAAGATCCTAAGCAGAACAGAATGCTGCCTGAACTAAATAAAGAAATGGTGAATGCTGATAAATCTCAGTCCATTAAACAACAAATTGAATACGACGTTGTTGAAGATTTGAAGAAGATAAAGGCAAATGTCTCACTGTTTGAGATGTGCAAAGTACCTCAACAAAAGGAAAATTTGTTGAAAGCACTGGAAACATCAGAAGAGGAGCGGCCCGCTGAAAATCAACCTCTGGACGAAGAATAAATCGGAGAATCTAGCACTGGAGGTAAGTCTAAAACTAAACAGCCACCCTTCCTCCTGACATTTGAAATTTTTAATCATAACGTTCACAATTGTCTAGTAGACTCAGGGGCGTCAATTAATGTCATGCCCGTATCAGTATGTAATAAAATCAATGGGCAGTTTAATCCAACCACGTGGAGGGTGGTGCAATTGGATAGGACAGACGTTAAGGTAATTGGTGAAATGGAGGACGTTCTAATTCATCTGGCATCAAATGACAAAGTATGCCAAGTTATCAACATCATGGTGGCTGATATACCAGACGCTTATGGCCTGGTCCTGAGCAAAGATTGGTCAGCTAAATTGAATGGATACTTCGCCTCAGATTGGTCACACCTGTGGTTGCCGTACAAAGGAAGCCCCAATCAGATTAAGGTTTTGAGAGAGCCTCACATGAAGTACAATGTTACCCAACTAGATGAGAAGAATATACCAGTTGAACCTGTGTTGGGAAACTACTTTCTTGAACTGGAACCAGGGAACTATCAAGCGGAGAAGGCCAGTGACATATCTGACACCCAGCCTGAACTCCTTCAATTCTCGCAGGCCGATGAGTTTGATTGTAAAATAGTATATTTAGCAGCAGAAGTAGATTCTTTTTCAGTAGATAATGTTTTTTGGACTTTATTTTTTGACGGATCTAAAACTTTAGAAGGGTCAGGGGCCGGCTGCGTCCTCATTGATCCACAAAAAAATAAACACTTCCTGTCCTATAGATTAGAGTTTGAGTGTACTAACAATACGGCTGAGTATGAAGCACTGCTGCAGGGTCTCAAGAAAGCGATTGAGCTAAAGGTTAGTAATTTAAAAGTTTTTGGGGACTCAGAAATAGTTGTAAAGCAGATAAGAAATCAAATACATTGTGTTTCCCCCCACTTGAAAGCTTACCAAAGCGAGGTATGGGATTTGCTTAAATTTTTTCATGCATTCAATACTGTTTCAATCCCAAGAATGAAAAACACGACCGCTGATCTTCTGGCCACATCAGGTGCTAGGCTGGTACCCACTAATAATAGATGTTCTATTGAATTACTTTTCAGGCCTTCCGTACCAGATATGATCACCAATCTGAGGGTGTTCGATGATGACCAGCAAATCATAGAATGTTTAACCAATGAGGATGTATTCAAAGGAGTGATCATCGATGATGAGAAACACCAAGACGAGATGAAATTTGACAATTTCATCCCTAAAGGAGTCAGAACATTAGAGAAGATGTTTGACTTGAATGAAAAATTCTGAAGGCCCGCTAATGTAAAGACGCACAGCTCAACCCTGCAGTTCGAACTGATAAACTTGGGGACTGAGATGGATCCTAAGTTTGTGAACCTCGGCAAATGCTGTTCACCTGCCGAAAGGGATAGGTTTGTCAGTTTGTTCAAGCAGTACAAATATGTCTTTTCCTGGACTTACACAGATTTGAAGACCTACGACACCAGCATTATTAATCATATCATCCCTATTAAAGCAGGTGTCAAGCCATATCAGCAGCCGTTAAGGAAGATGCACCCCAAGTTGGAGCCACTGATTCAAAGGGAGGTGAAAAAATTGCTGGACGCTAGGATTATTTTTAAAGTCCGACATTCAGAGTGGGTGTCAAATTTGGTGTCGGTCAGGAAAAAGTCAGGAGAAATAAGACTGTGCGTGGACTTTAGAAACTTAAACTGCGCCTTAGACAAAGACAACTATCCGGCGCCTCCCATGGAGCAAATGCTACAGATGGTTGCTGGTTCTGAATTGTTCTCATTGTTAGACGGATTCTCTGGCTACAACCAAGTGTTAGTGGCCGAGGAAGATAGAATGAAGACAACGTTCAGAACTAAATGGGGAACTTTCGCATATAGAAGAATGCCTTTTGGACTGATTAATGCTGGCGCGACATTTCAGAGAGCTATGGACATAGCTTTCCGTGAACTGATTGGACGAAGTGTGGTGGTCTACCTTGATGATATCACAATATTTTCAAAGAAAAGAGGGGAGCACGGGTTCCACCTAAAGAAAATTTTCGAGCGCTGTCGGAAGTATGGCATTTCCCTCAATCCTAAGAAGTGCGTATTCGCGGTCACAGAAGGCAAATTACTGGGGCATATAGTTTCAAAGAGAGGTATATCTATAGACCCAGAAAGAATCAAGGCCATTGAACAAATCCCCATGCCCCATAATAAAAAAGGAATGCAATCCTTCATGGGGACAATAAACTTCGTGC
Organism: Pseudotsuga menziesii; assembly: GCA_001517045.1. NCBI lineage: Eukaryota > Viridiplantae > Streptophyta > Pinopsida > Pinales > Pinaceae > Pseudotsuga > Pseudotsuga menziesii. Next base: position 31,447 of record LPNX010466118.1, on the reverse strand, counting down.
GTAGGTTTGTGCCTGATTTTGCTCAGACTGTCAAGCCACTGCAGCAGATGGTCAAGCAGAATGCACAGTTTAAGTGGACTGAAACTGAAAAGACTAATTTTAATAAAATCAAGACTGATGTTTCCCATGCGCCCTCCCTGAAAAGTCCAGACTTTGATAAATACTTCATTATGTACACATTTACATCCGATGATTCATTGGTAGCCATGCTTACACAAAAAGAGGATGGGGGTGATGAATTCCCAATATCTTTCCTGAGCACTGGGCTTCAAGGGGCTGAATTAAACTACCCAGCCATTGATAAGCAGGCTTACGCAGTATTTAAGGCAGTGAAGCTTTTCATGCCTTATATATTAAAAAATCGGACCAAGGTAATAGCCCCTTACCCAGCAGTAAGATCTCTTCTCATTCAGAAAGAGTTGGGAGAAAGAAGGGGCAACTGCGTAATAGCCCTTCAAGAATACAACCTTGAATTCAAACCGGCTACTATAGGGAAAGGTCAAGGGCTATGCAAATTGATGACTGGAAGTAGAAACAATGAAGAACAAGCATGGGAAGAGGAAGCCGAATTGCATGTAATGGATGTATGCCCTCTGTTTACAGCTCCTGAGTCCTGGTATAGGGACCTTGTGCGTTACTTACAGTCAGGGATATTACCAGAACATTGGAATTCCAAACAAAGAAGAGCTCTGCGTCTCAAATCAGCCTCCTATCATCTTGTTGAAGGAGTGTTATTCAGAAAGAATTATGACGGGGTTCTCCTTAAGTGTTTAGAAAAGGAAGATGCAAAGAAAGTAATGGAAGAATTACATGACGGTCCGGCTGGGGGACATTATTCCGGTGACACTACAGCCCACAAAATCCTTAGAGCCGGTTACTATTGGCCCTCACTCTTCAAGGATGCACATGCACATGTCAGGAAATGTGATATTTGTCAAAGGTGTGGTAGAAGACATCCCAAGGCAGCCGCACCCCTAAAGCCTGTTATGATCACAGAACCATTTGAACAATGGGGGTTGGACATTATCGGGGAAATAAAACAAAATTCTTCCCTGCTGCACAAGTACATTCTCACTGCGACTAATTATTTCACCCGCTGGGTCGAAGCTATCCCATTGCGCAAGATCAACGAGGACGTAGTCATCAGCTTCCTACAAGATCATATCATGACCAGGTTTGAAGTTCCAATTTCAGTAGTTTTTGATAATGCCAAATACTTTTCATCAATTAAATTGATTGCATTTGCTCATGATAAAGGGATAAAATTACATTATTCTGCTAACTACTATCCACAAGGGAATGGCCTAGCTGAATCCTCCAATAAAAACCTCATTGGAATCCTGAAGAAGATTGTCATAGAAAACCAGCGAAGTTGGCACTCAACCTTACCCAACGCCCTGTGGGATGACAGAGTCACCCCCAAGTCTACAATAGGAGTGTCACCCTATACCCTTGTGTACGGTAAGGAAGCTATCCTGCCTCCCAATATCATGCTGCCATCTTCCATACTAGCTCAAGAGTCTAGGGGGTCGGATGATGAGGTTCTCCAAATAAGAATATATAATCTCCTGAAGGAAGAAGAGGCTAGATCCAAGGCTAGAGAACGTTTTAAACAGCAGCAAGAGTCAGTTAAGAGATGGTTTGACAAACATAAAGCTGGGAAAAAAGACTTTGAGTTAGGAGACTTAGTCCTCAAATGGGATCACCCCCATGATGAGAAAGGAAAGCATGCCAAGTTCCAGCAGTTATGGGTAGGCCCTTTTCAGATTGTAGCCAAACTTGGCCCTGCTACATATAAGCTGCAAGATTTACAGGGATGGGAGGAGAACTTTCCAGTTAATGGTTTGGTTCTCAAACCTTACTTTTCTTGAGTTTCTTTGATTTTTTCTACATTGTATATAAATAAGCTGTGTGGTTGTTTTTGAGTCATGCTTTCATTCGATTTAATTTTAAGTTTTTTATTTTCAATAAGGGGAACGAACTTGCGGTTGTCTGGAGGATATTAAGGTCTTTTGGGAATAGCAAATACATTGAGTGTCAGCCTGTGTGTTGCTAAATATTTCTTCCAGCCTAACAGTTTTCTCGAATAAAATGTTGTTTGCATTGAAGTCCTGCTTAACCCCTGTGAATTAAACCGGATTCGAAGAGTCTGGAGTACTATGTCGGGGCTCCATCCACGTCACATTTAAAATGTTCTACGGAGCGGCAGTGAAGGACCCATGGGCAGAAGCAAGGTGAATAGTGTATTAAATATAAATGATCCCATGCCAAGAAATGAATGCCAAAAGGCAAGTAAAGAGTCAAAACTTCTATAAAAGCATCATAAATCAGAGCAAGTGCTAAATCATAAATACTAAACTGCCAAAAGATCCTCTCTGTCCGTGAGCTGAAACTTAAAATACACCACTCACACAAAAGGGCACTATGGGATAGAGGATCCTAAATTAAAATTCAGTAAGAAAGGCGTACAGAAGGACTCAGATGAAAGGGACAAAAGTCCAGAAGCACAAAAGTGTTAGAATGGCATGGGAACGAGGAACAAATGAATATTGTTGTTTAATATTTGCTATAACCCCGTGGTGTCCACACTGTTAGCTACCTGAAAATAGAGGTAATAATGAAACTCATACTCTGGCCTCAGCATAGTTATCTGGACTTGAGGGTCTCGGTTTTCTTTTTCCCCAATGGACCATCATCAATGATTAAGATCCACACTTCTGTCGATTGGGAAATCCATCTGGATAGCTGGAAGAATTCATTTGATGCATTTTTTGTTGTGAAACAGTTTGCCACTCAAATAAAAAATTCACCCAGAGATCTAGGTTCACTAGGTAATCGCCAGTTGTTGTTGCCACAACTGTTCTCCCCCAAATTAATGTTTTAATTTCTGGGCCCCTCCTCATTATTTCACACAGTTTGATAATTGAAATCTTGGACCTCTTGAGCGTGTCTTCTTTGTTTTACCTTGAAGTTGGATGCCCGTGGATTTATGTCCCCCATGTTCAATTTCGGATTAAATCGTGGATTTCTGGCCATGGAGAAGTAAAATTTTGTTCTTCAGGACAGCCTTTGCGAAGAAAACGAATTTGGTTGTTAACGCGGCTCAAATCCTTGAGTTTTTCTTGTAATCGGGCCTCTTTTGCTGCTGAATCAGAGGCTACAAAGTCTCAGTCTCTCCGCCATTGCGGCTCCTAGATCTTTTCTTCGTCCTAAGTCTGAACCCATCGGACGCCCGATTCATTTTAGCCTTCGACCACTTGCACGTAGCCCTAAATCGTCCGTCGTTGCGGCTGGAGAGATCTTTTAAACTTCCGATTGGGGTGTCTTTTGACGTTCGACTAAGCCTTTCCCCGCTTTCGTCGCTTGTCTTCAGCCCTTGCCTTATCCGCCGTTGCGGACGGAAGAACCATTCAGCGTCCGATGTCCTATCCTTTCCGACGCCCGATTAATGAATTTTCCCACCAACGTCCGATTAAACCTTTTCGCCGTGTTTTGCTCACCCGGTCCCTATAATCCTCCGCCACTGTGGCTCCTGAAGTCTTGTCCTTGTCCGATTCCAAAGCTTGTCGACTACCGATTTATGACTTTCCAGCCCAAAGCTTAATCAAGACTCTGTCCGGATGCACCTGGCTAGTTTCTTGTGAATTTATCATTCAGGGAAGAAAATGTTAATGTTTAAAACCCCATTTTGCAACAAATAATGCACCATAATTGTTTGCAGGAGGAATTTGATATACTACTGTGGCGACCCTGGGTGAAGACTGAGCTTGCTCGAACTAAAACCAGCACAATCATAAGGAAGACAAAATGGAGAAAAGGACAAAACAAACGAATGACAGAGGCACCGACTAGGGAGATTTATCAGTTACTGATCAAGATAGAAACGCTCACAGAAAATGATTGGGAAGACAAAACGGCCAGAGGAAGAAGCTGAAACGTGAAGATGCTGAAACGTTACATGCCGGGAGGCATCCCAGGGGGGCAGCAATTGTAGTTTAAATATTTGGAATTAGGACTGAGATGGGGCTTTTTCCCGTGGAAATTTTTTGTAAATGTTTGCTTGTAAGAGGAACTATTTCGTTTTGCGAAGGAAACTGCAATTTTTTACCTGTTGGAGAGAGTAGAATGGAATGTATCAATGCGACTCAATGAGTAATGTTGAAGAGGAACTATTTCATTTTCAGCGGTGTTTCATTTGCTATGAGAATATTTAATTTATTGAACGTATGTTCTTGTTGAATGTTCTTCGGTATCTTTTTGATATTTTCCACTGTGAGAAATTATTGTTGTTATAAAATGATTGGCTATCTGGTTGTTTAAATATCTGTAAGTGTTCATGTGTCTTGAAAGAAATATCAGCTATCTGTGATTCTTCATAATGCATGTGCAAGATGTATTGCTCACCCAGAATGATAACCTTGCTCCCTAGGGATAGATTGGATAGTTAGTTTATTTCTTATTGTATCTGATTTGGTTGCTTGCGAGCATAAGACGATAGGTAAGAACCTACGCATCACATTGTGACAGCTCCTTGCATCTTGATCGCCCTGCATTTAGTTAGGCACTTGCATTTCATTCCTTTAAGTCAAAAATACAAAAAACTCAGTGGGCCGGGCCGCAACCGGTAAACCCTTGTTGTTACTTTGACCTATGGTAGTCGGACCGTAAAGCCAGACGGATTCCCAATACCAAACAGTCAACGGGCTAGTTGGGAACGTTGATTGGGGAGAATCCCTTACTGTTGCCGCTTGCGAATTTCCAGGCCTCAACAAGAGGTGATCGCAAATCGCAGATTAAATAAGCAGAAATCACATATCTTCAAAGTTGCAGTTATGTTACAAACATATTCATTTCAAGGTGGCAGAAAGGGGTAAGGAAAGGGAGTTATAGCTTCCTTCTAGTTGGTGTTGGAGAATACAAAAAATGGATTTGGTGCTTCCTTTTAGTTGGTGATGAATAACAAGAATAGGAGATTGCAATATTCAATCAAGTTAGTGCCTCACTACAGTAAGATAGATCTTGCACAACATGACTGATATCCATTTAGGTTGGTTCCTAAAATCAATAAGTTGGTGCTTGTGCAAAATATTGAAGTCCTTACATGTTGATGCTTGTAAGAAAAAATTTGGTGTTTGCAATCAGGTTAGTTCTTGAGTGATTTGGTGCTAACATTTTGGATATTTTTGTCTCCCATTGTAAACATAAACTATATATATATTTATATATTTACCCTAGAAATTATCTATGCACGGGTGTCTCTTACTGTTTTGATTGAAGCATAAGTTGGTGCATAATTTGTTTGAAATAAAAGATTGTATAATCTACACTTTATACTAATTCACCCCCCCCTCTTAGAATAAATACGGATTCTAACAAGTGGTATCAGAGCGAGTTTCTTCTGAATCAGTCTAATAAACAGGAGGTCATATCACTGAGTATATATGGGTGGAAATGAGATTTCTTATCAAGGTGAAGCACCGAAATTTCATGAAAATCAAAGCATAGATAATTTCTCTCCCAAATAATCAAGAAGTGTTATTCAGACTCAGAGGAAAACTATAGAAGAATTCAAAATGATTGCAACTAAAGTAACATAAACCCTAAAAAAGAAAGAAGAGTAAAAAGGGATGGTGGAATACATCACCAACCATTTATAGGAGTTGGATTAAACTAGTCAAACTAAGGAACTTAGAATTGCTTCATTAGAAAATGAGCACAAAAAATTGGCAGAAGAAAATCAAAATCTATCCCAATAAGTTATGCTCCTGAGGAAAGAAAGAGAAGAAAGCGTTAGTAAATAAAACTAAGAAATTTTGTCCCTAAAATATTAACTCCATATATCTCATAAAAAAAATTTAATATGCCAACAAAGTGATCAGTATTCAATAGATTCAACTTAAGAAAGAATGGGATAAAGCTAACGATTGAAGTAATGAAGTAGAAGAATTAAAAGAAGTCCAGAAAGATATGAAAAGAAAAATTCAAGTAAAAGATGAATATTTTCAAGTAAGAGAGCCTGAGATCATCTCTTTGAAAGAGAAAAATCCTCGAGGATGCAAAAATCATCAATGAATAGAAGACTCACAAGAAAAAGCACAAGAGACTGAAAGTCAACAAATGCAACTAAATACAAAAGATAAGTTCAACAAAAGCACATGAGTATTGGAAGAAATTCTAAGAAAACAAAGGCCATTATTTGACAAGATAGGTTTAGTTTGTCATTTTGGAGTAAGGAAGAAATAAAAAACCATTAAAAGGTCAGAACCACAGAGAAAGCTTCAACCAAAAAATGCCCAAGGTGGAGAGTACAAAAATACTACACTTCTAAGAAGACCATACTTGCTCAGAAATGGATATGGAACTAACAATGTTAGATCCATTGATTGGTGGAAGTGTAGCATTTCTAGCCATACCGTAAAATTTTGAAATAATGTGATTTGTTATAAATACAACATATCTGGACATAAAAATTATAGGTGTGAGAACTAAGATAAGCCCAATAAATATTGAAATAAGAGACAAGAAACAACTGAAGAGAAGCTCCAACGAATGTAATACGCACCAAGCATAAACATAAGTCTCCTAGAAAATCAAGAGAAGGAACATTCCAAAAGGATATGGAAAAAGAAAATTAGAAAATCAAAAGAAAGTTGATGATTTGGCACAATACACAGGAAAATATCAACAACTAAAAATTAGGACAAAACCCATGTAGTAATATTGGAAGATTGTGAAAAAATATCTCTACACTCCAAAGTGGGAACCAGTATAGACCCATATAACATTGGTTCTATGAAGCATCAAGAGGGATCAAATCTCTAGATACATTGTTCACACAGATGTGAGATTCATACAATTTTTATTAGCCGCATATGATAATACATTGTTCAGAGCGTTCACGCAAATGTGAGATTCATACATTTTATATTCTCCAAATCTGATTTATATTATAGCCATATTTTACTTCTTATGTTTTAGTTTTTATGTGGGCTATACATTTTGTTAACAAATCCCATTTTGCTTGGAGTTATAGTTAGTTATCAAATTTAACTATTAGTTATCAAACCTAGCTATTATTATGGTTGCATTTTAACAAATTACCAGTGCATTTTTGTTGTTAGAACAATTAAGGAAATATGGTTGTATTTCTTTTATGGAAATTGAATTTAACTTAATATATTTTTAAATATTCAAATCAATATTTTGTCATTCGTTCACTACATTTAATTCCTATATTGTAGATACATGAATATTGTAGATTATAAATGCATACATTGTTCACACATATGTGAGATTTGTTAGAATAATCAACCCATAGTTTACCCACTTAGACATTAATTTAATTATTTCTGTCTTATTTGCCTAGTTCATGTGTCCCACCTTGTGCAAGTTGTCATTTGCCTATCCATAATGGTCAAACTTGCCTTATTTGACTCATGTAGCACATGGGAAATCCCAAGGAATCAAATCTACTTTATTCCCGGCCTCCTAGGCGCCCTTCTGCTTTTTGTGCTTTATTCCCTGCTTTTTCAGTGTTTTAAGGCAAAAGGAAAAACTAGACTAGGTGAGGTTGACTAGTTTTTTGTCCTACACATCCTCCTCTCTTTTCTCCATGAAAAAACATGTATGAGCTTCCATTCCACCACTCTTTAGATTTCCTAAGCCTTTTTGCCAATTTGTGAGCTCCATGACAGATTTGGGATCATCTTTTTACACCAATGGGGGATTTACTTATTTTTGGTAAGCCTGCTTTATGCTAGATTCGAATTACTCCTCATGCATTCGAATCCCTGATGTATGTTATTTATTCAGAAACCTATTATTTTACAGGGTTGGCTATTGTACACTGAGTTAATATAGTTTAGTGTTCAGCTCCAATTTTCAGTCTCTTTGTGAGTGATTTTGCATGATCAATTGTTAATTGTTGTGAGTAAAATTAATCTATCACCTGGTTCAATTTCCACATGGTATCAGAGCCATTGTAGGTTGTTTATCTCCTTCAAAAATTGTTTTGCAGGTTCGACATCAGTGACTGGGAGCCTTCTACTGACAGCCGGGACAGATTTTCTAAGCTATGGATCAATCACAGAAAACTATCTTGACTCCCTTCAATTTCTTTGAATGGAAAGAAAAGATGGAGATACTGTTGAGAGCGAAAGGCCACTACAGGGTGACTATGGCAATAGAAGCAGAGCCCAATGAAGCTGCAGAGAACATAAAATGGCACAACAGGAGGGATGAGGCTTATGGCCTCCTGTGTCTGAGTATTTCCAGAGACCTCCTTTTCCATCTTGATGGATTGACATCACCGAATGAAGTATGGGAGAAGCTTGCTGATATTTTTGGAAAGATAGATGAGATGAGGGGACATCAAATCGAAAATGAGCTGATTTCTCTGAGTCCAAATAGCTTTGAATCCCTGCAGCTATATTTCTCCAAGTTCAAAGCACTAGTTTTGCAGCTGAAACAGTGTGGGATCGAAAAGAAATATGATCAGATTGTACTGGCCATCCTCTCGAAGCTAGGCCCTGACTATTTAGTGTTTGTTTCGACCTTCTATGCCACAAAACTGACAGCTCGAACCTGGAAGATGCCTAGCCTTGCAGATTTCATGGAATCTCTCACACAAGAACAGGACAAGCTGGTGATGATGGGCACCATCAAACCATCCAAAGATCAAGCTTTGATTGCTAGATATTTGAAGGTGGATTCAAAAGGCAAAAAGAAAGCTAAAGAGCCACCTGAGCAAAAGAGAGACAATAAACAATCTCTGGAGGATCCACAAGGTCCCAAGAAGAATTACTAGAAGAAGAAGAACAAAGGTGAAATGAACAAGTGCGCATACTGCAATAAGGGAAATCACTCTGAAAGCTCTTGTATGAAAAACCAGATAGACATGCTGACCCAATTCCTGGAGAAGAATGGCATCTCCCTTCCAGAAAGCTCAAAGAAGAGAGAAGAAGGATCAAGTTCGGATGACAGAGAGAGAGTTCATGCTCTAGTTGCTGGCACATGAAGCTCACCCAGTTTTATCATTGACTCTGGAGCTTCAAGACACATGGTTTGGACTAAGGAGGCCTTCGAATCACTGGACATGTTGAAAGGACCATCTATTGTACTGAGAGATGACTCTCTCACTGAAAGTAAAGGAAAAGGAAGGATAGATCTTAGTCATGGTCAGTTCAGCAATGTGCTGTATGTGCCTGGTCTTGCCTCCAACCTCCTGTCAGTGTACTAGATGAACCACACTGGGTCTCCTAAGAAGTTCATATTCTCCCCTTATGAAGATGAGATCACAGAGATCTCAACTGGTAGATTCATTGCAAAAGGAGTTGTGAATCATCCTCAAAAGGTATACATGTTCTCACACTTCCTACCTTACTCAAACCCCTCTGCTCTTCTCATTCATGCTAATGAAGCCAGCAAGCTGTGGCATGAAAGATTTGGCCACCTAAATTACAAGTATCTTTCTGATCTTAGTGAAAAAGAGATGGTCATAGGGTTTCCCAAGATAAAATTTTCCAAAGGAGTCTGCCAAGGTTGTATCCTAGGAAAACACCCAGAGCACAAATTTGAGAGAGCTAGTCATGAGAGAAACTCTGCACCCCTCGAGCTGATCCACAGTGATGTTACTGGCCCATTCCCTCATATATCCATCAGTCAGGACAAATATGCATTGACTTTCATTGATGACTTTTCCAGGTATTGCTGGGTTCACTTCCTGAAACACAAGTCTGAAGTTTTTGGCCTATTCAAAGTCTTTAAGGCTTTGGTTGAAAACCAGTCTGGAAGGAAACTCAAGGCCCTCAGATCTGACAATGGTGGTGAGTATGTCAAGTGTGAGTTTATTAATTATTTTCTAGATGCAAGTATTTAGATGCAGCATTCTATCCCTTACACACCACAGCAAAATGGTGTTGCTGAGAGGAAGAACAGATCACTAAAGGAGATGGAAACATGCATGATGGAGGCCAAAACTTTGCCACCAAAGTACTGGGCCGAAGCTATCAACTATGCAGCCTATATCTAGAATAGGGTGCCTCACAAACATCTTGATGGCATAACTCCCTTCGAAGCATGGAGTGGGCACAAGCCAGATGTGACCCATTTCAGGATTTTTGGCTCAAAGGCTTGGGCTAGAATCCCAACAGAGAAGAGGAAGGCTTTGCAACCCCAAACCCAAGAGTGTCTTTTTGTTGGATACTCTGAAGATTCAAAAGGGTACAAGTTGATAAATTTGAGCACAAACAAAGCCTTCATTGAAAGGTGTGTTCAGTTTGAAGAAGAGCCCCATTGCAGCAGTGGAAGTTGGTGAAGCCTCTTCAACACCTGAACCTCAAGAAGTAAGTAAAGAGTTTGTTGAACATGCTGATTCTGATTTGTCTGATTAATATGAGTTTATTTCATACCCTAACAGCCCCACAAGGCAAAAATGGGCAGCCAAGACACTACATGCAGCAAGTGAGCTAGCTGGGGATCCCAATGACCCAAGGAGGACTAGATCTCAATTTGAGAGTGGTCTGTGCATGAAGGATCCTATGTTTGCTGAAAAATGCTATTTGATGGTGGATTCTGATCCTCAAACATATGAAGAAGCAGCAGGAGATTCAAGATGGCAAACAGCCATGAAGGAGGAGTTCAGCTCACTCCAGAAGAGCAACACATGGGAGCTAGTGGATCTTCCTCAAGGGAGAAAACTAGTACAGTGTAAGTGGGTCTATAAGACCAAATTTTATGCTGATGGTTCACAACTGAAGTACAAGGCTATATTGGTATCCAAGGGCTACTCATAGGTTCATGGCATAGATTACAATGAGACCTTTGCTCCAGTGGCAAAGATGGATTCCATCAGGCTAGCCTTAGCCATTGCAGCCTCAAGGCAATGGGAGGTACATCACATGGATGTAAAATGTGCCTTCCTGAATGGAGATCTCACTAAAGAGATATATATGTAGCAGCCTCAAGGTTTTTCTACTAACCCTTCTCTTGTATGAAGGTTGAGAAAGTCATTGTATGGGCTAAAGCAAGCCCCCAGGGCTTGGTATGCCAAGATCGATAGCTTCTTGCTATCACTGAATTTTGGTCGGTGAAAATCAGATACAAATGTCTATTTGAAGTTATTTAATGGTTCATTAATGATCATTGTGTTATATTTTGATGACCTCCTCATTACAGGAAGCTCAAAGGCTGAGATTGCTTCCTTAAAAGGAGCTATGAACCAAGCCTTCTCCATGACAGTTTTGGGGCTCTTAAGTCAATTTTTGGGGCTTGAGATTGCTCAAACCAAAGCTGGAATCAAGGTGCACCAGTCCAAATATGCCTTGGACTTGCTGAAAAAATTCATAATGAAGGATTGCAAAGCAAGCAAAACTCCTTTCCTTTCAGGAGTGAAGCTGGAAGAAGTTGATTCTTCACCGATGTTAAACAATACACTGTATAGACAATTGATTGGATGTTTGTTGTATCTGACACATACTAGAACTGATATTTGTTATGCAGTAAGTGTGGCTTCTAGATTCATGGATCAGCCTCAAGAGATCCATTGGAAAGCAGCCAAAAGGATCCTTAACGTTGTTCAGGGAACAAGGACACATGGGATCTTCTATAAAGCAAAATCTGATCTTGATTTGATTGGATTTACTGACAGTGATTGGGCAGGTGATAGCACAGACAGAAAGTCCACTTCAGGATATGTGTTCATGCTTACAGAAGGGCCAATCAGCTGGTCAAGCAAGAAACAGAGTGCCATTGCACTCTCATCTACAGAAGCAGAGTACAGAGGAGTTGTTAATGCAGCAACTCAATGTTTATGGTTTCAAGGTTTACTTGGAGAGTGTGGCTTCGAACCAGAGTACTCAACTACCATCTACTGTGATAACCAGAGTACCATTTGAATCTACAAAGATTCATTTCAGAAGCAGAGAACCAGACACATTGAGATCCATATGCACTACATCAGAGAACTTGTGCATGATGGCACCATTCACCTACTCTTTTGTTCATCTTCAGAACAAGTAGCTGATATCTTAACCAAATAATTTTGTGAGAATACATTCAGCAATATCAAATCACTACTGGGGATTTCTGATCATGCTGTGAAGCATGAGTGAAGACAAGATTCTACAATTTTGTTTACAGTCCATGTTTAAGGGAGGATTTTCCCAAGTTGGTTTTGCCTCTTTCCTTGTTTAAATGGACATGCAGTATGTAAAGGGTGACTAAGCCTTGTTGATAGGCCCTATAATTTTCTGATATATTACTCATAAGTCAGGCTTAAGGGGGGGTGTTAGAATAATCAATCCATATTTTACCCACTTAGACATTAATTTAATTATTTTTGTCTTATTTGCCTAGTTCATGTGTCCCACCTTGTGCAAGTTGTCATTTGCCTATCCATAATGGTCAAAATTGCCTGATTTGACTCATGTAGTGCATGGGAAAGTCCAAGGCATCAAATCTGCTTTATTTCTGGCCTCCTAGGCACCCTTCTTCTTTTTCTGCTTTATTCCCTGCTTTTTCAGTGTTTTAAGGAAAAAGGAAAAGCTAGACTAGGTGAGGTTGACTAGTTTTTTGTCCTACACATCCTCCTCTCTTTTCTCCATGCAAAAGCATGTATGAGCTTCCATTCCACCACTCTTTAGCTTGCCTAAGATTTTTTTCCAATTCGTGAGCTCCATGACAGATTTGGGATCAGCTTTTTACACCTATGGGGGATTTGCTTATTTTTGGTAAGCCTGCTTTATGCTAGATTCGAATTGCTCCTCATGCATTCAAATCCCTGATGTATGTTATTTATTCAGCAACATATTATTTTACAGGGTTGGCTATTGTACACTGAGTTAATACAGTTTAGTGTTCAGCTCCAATTTTCAGTCTCTTTGTGAGTTATTTTGCATGATCAATTGTTAATTGTTGTGAGTAAAATTAATCTATCACCTGGTTCAATTTCCATAAGATTCATACTTTTTTTATTCCCAAATTTGATTTATATTATAGCCATATTTTACTTCTTGTGTTTCTACTTTTTATGTGGGTAATATTTTTTTTTACTTCCTTGTTTTTTTAATTCATATGTTTCTAGGTTTATATTTTTTTTACATCTTTTTTTTACTTCTTTATTTTATGCCACCTATAATTTCATGTTTCTACTTTTCATATCCCCTATAATATTTTGTTTCTACTTTTCATATGGGCTATAATATTTTTTTTACTTCTTATGTTTTTGGGTTTTATGGGCTATAATATTTTTTTTACTTCATATGTTTCTAGCTTTTATGTGTGCTATAATATTTTTTTACTTCTTTAGTTTATGTCAGCTATAATATTTTGTTTCTAATTTTTATATTCGCTATGTTTACTATAATATATTTTTTCTACTTCTTATGTTTGTAGGTTCCATGTCATCTATAATATTTTTTTGGGTCTATGTTTTACTTCTTTATTTTATGTGGACTATAATATATTTTTTTCATTCTTATGTTTCTAGGTTTTATGGGGCTATAATATGTCGGCTATAATATTTTTTTTCTTTTTATGTTTCTAGGTTTTATTTATCCCATAGTATTTGTTTACATCTTTTTTCTACTTCTTTATTTTATGTGAGCTATAATATTATGTTTCTACTTGTCATATATGTTATAATATTTTGTTTCTAATTTTCATATTGGCTATAATATTTTTTTTACTTCTATTTTTTAAACTTCTTTATTTATTTCAGCTATAATATTTGGGAAAGACATACATCCCCTCCACCGGGCTGTAGAAATGCACCTCTCAGCGCAATAAACCATAGATTATTAGAATTGTCGCAAATAGAAGGTTGTGCACGAAATGTACACTATGAAAAATGGAAGCACTAATGATAAAGTAGTGACCATAGTAGTGACTAATTAAGACATAACCTATAAATTGGTGGGAAGTATGGTTAATTGAATTTGGACAAGATCCTTAAAAATCAAAATATTTCTATTTTTGAGAATGGACCAAATCAAGGAAAAGTTGGGTAGAATGGAATACATATATGAAAAATACCAAAACTTCTCATATAAGCAAACAAAGGCTCAAATATAGTTATCAGTATTTTCTACGGGAATCCATTATAAAGTTAACAATTGAAGAGCAGAGTTCTAGATAAAAACAAAGCTATGGCACACATGATACAATGTAGAACAAAAAATGCCTTAGTAGATCTGCAAGAAGAGATGCCACAGACACTAGGAGCATCATTGTCAAAGCAATAAAATATCCCCAAGATTATATTTTGACAAGAAAACCTACTACGACATCCATTTCCTTACCAGAAGTACAAGATATAGATGCACTGACACAAAAGGTTCCAGAAGGAGTGCTTGTTGACGAAAGGTTGCTCAGCCAACTCCACAAATTCTAGTTTGTGGATCATGACATTATTGACAAAGAAAAGTTTCTAGAGCTGTTCAACAACAATTGCATGAATAGGAAGTTCATTTCATGCCCTAATGCACGAGTTGCACTAGAGATTTAGACATGGACAAATGGGTTGATGAAATCATGAATTTTAAACATGTTGGAAGTCCCTCATTTTTGTAGGTCCCTACAAGTTAATATGTGTGCAAAAATGCTTCTTTCATGAGTGCATGGTGGGTTCCTATGGATGAACAAACCTATATATATAGATGTTAAGCTAATATATCATATCATAGGTCTTCGAACCACAAGAGAATATGTTAGCCCTCGTTTAAACAAGAGTCGGGAGAAACCCCTGGGAAAGAAGGTAACTAAGAAGTTTGGAACCCTAAGGGCTAGCAGATGGTTTTCAATGTCACACATAAATAAAAAATAAATGAGGTTTGTAGTTCAAATTATGGCATGCAAACTTAAAAAAAAACTCCCAAGATCAAGTCTCTATTGCAATTATTACTACTGCATCATAGTGCATGGAGGGAGTATAGATGAATTGGTCAAAATTTATGCCGAATGGATTTTTGGAATATTTCCTTGAAGTGCAAGAAAAAAGGTACAACTTTTCATTATACTTGGTTATTTATGTGTATTTCTCTAGTAGGATGGAAGGAACTAGAAGGCAATCAATTATTTAACAAAAATAGGAAATTGTTTCTAGCGACAAGGTATGCAAATATATGGTTTATCAGTAATAAGCGAATAAAAATAGATAACAACATTAAGTTATGTTCATACAATGAATAAATTAGGGTTATTTTATATAAGACACCCTATATACAACCACAATTATTGAAGCATACAATGAAGTTTCCAAATTCAAGAGAGGGATGCACTACAC
>LPNX010466118.1:0-13195 GCA_001517045.1 Pseudotsuga menziesii | reverse complement strand
ATTTGGTGAACATATATGTTGTGAATGTTTGAGCAAAATAGGAGATGCTTGAACTTGAATTTTTTTATTAATCAACCATTGCATATATGAATCTCATAAGACGAATAAGCCACATAAATCATTCAACCATAAGAGACAAGATACACCTTGGGAAAACCCTCCATACATGGATGATAGAAAACTCAACAATTCCTTGAGTATGATAGATATATTTGTAGAGAATGGTTTACAACACATAAGAAGATTTCCCAGTAAGAGATGCCACCTCAGTAGTAAAGAAGCAAGATCTAATACAACACTCTAATCAACTATATTGAACTTGCCATATGCCTAGAATATTAATAACAAGCCAAAACACCTAGTATGCACAAATATAGGTTCCCTTCCTTGGATTATTATTTTTTAAATGAATATTGACTAACTTAAAATGAGTCTCTTAATCTTTAAATGAATGATTGACCATAAAGTTAACTTAATACTGATCACTTAGTTAACAAGATAAATTAAGTGTCATTAGTGCCTCTCTCTTAGTGTCATCCATTAAAAACATTTGCATGGATATTTGTAATTTTATTTTAATTAACCGAAACACATAAGTCTTTACTAATTCAATTACATTATTTACTATTTTTATATTTGCATGGATCTCGGAGAGATTCCTTATTTAACTGATACATTCTTTAATTACCCCTAGAATGAATTACTTTAGCATATGACTATATGTTACGAGGTAATATTATATATGATCATCAATATGGAATAATTATTCCGAGTATGATATGCTAAGATGGATAAATAAATACACATTTGGACCATGTAGTAAATAATAAATGATAAAGTGACAATCATAGAGAGAGAATGAATTTTAATTTCTTATGTATGCTTTCACATGAACTCAAATTGTAAGGGCTTCAGTTAAAGCCTTAGTTGCAAATAAAGAATGTATCAATTAAATAAGGAATCTCTCTTAGATCCATGCAAAGATAAAAATAGTAAATAATGTAAGAATTAATAAAGAGCTATGTGTTTTAGTTAATTAAAAGAAACTTATAGAGATTCATGCAAATGTTTTGCATGGATGTCACTAAGAGTGAAGTACTGATGACACTTAATTTAGCCTGTCAACTAAGTGATTAACATTCAATGAACTAAGAATATCAATGTAGAAGTTAATAATAGAAATTGTGCTCTAAATGTGAAGCACAAAAGACATTTAGTTAGCCTCCTAACTTTATGGTCATACATTCAGTCAAAGATTTTAAACTTAGTTCAATTCAGTCAACATTAAGTTAAAAACTAATAATGAAATGAAGCGTGCATATCTAATATGCTAGGAATATGGAAAGTTCAATATAGTTGATTACAATGTTGTATTGGATATCTCTTCTCTACTGCTGAGGTGACATATTTTATTAGACAATTTGGTTATATTTTGTAATCCATTCTCTGCAAATCTATCTATCATACTCAAACAATTGTTGGGTTGTTCATCCTACGTGTTTGGAGGGTTTTCCTAGGGTATATCCTATCTCTTATGGTTGAATGATTTATGTGGTTGATTTGTCTTATGAGTTTCATATATGTAGTCGATTAATAAAAGTTTTAAAGTTCAAACATCTCCTATTTTGCTCAAACATTCACATGGTGTTAGAGTGTAGGGCGTGAAGGAGCTTAGTTTTGTGCAACAAACTAAATCCTATGTGATATTAAGGATTTGAGAAAAATCTTGGATCCATAACATCAATCTCCATCCAACTGAAAGATTTTCTTGAGGGAACTTCCAACTTCAACGCATGGAAGGAAAGAGTATTGAACACTCTTGAGTAGCATCAACTATATAGCTACATATCCACATTGGTGGAGGATCCTTCATACAATGCATGGTGAATCCAGAGCAAGTCAGTATGAATCATTCCCATCACTATTCCAGGGAAAAAAATATGTGAATAATTTATGATCAACCCATGAAGAATCATCCAAAATTGATGAAAACCCACTTCCCAACTAGGTGGATTTAGCTCCAAGGGGGCAGTTTTCAAAAACAAAAAAACAGTTTGGGATATACAATCAGATCTTGAAGATCAAGTTTTCAGAATTTGTGTTATGGACGTATTTCCAATCTAGATGAATTGGTTGAACAACACATGGATTTTTGGATTGAATGTTATTATTCTTTAATGGATATTGTCGGTAATGAGAGCCTCTTAAAGTTAACAACTCATCTCAATAAGAAGATGATGATCGTCGAAACAAGTTTTTTATTTATTTTAAGAAAAGAATTCTCTCCGAGTTGCATGGGATCCGGTTTTCCCATGCAAAGATTATCTACCTCCTGCATGCACTCAAACTTGCAAGGATATCAAGACTGAGGAACTCTGGTATTCTCCACAAGATAGTAGAGATCAAGAAAGAGCACACAAAACAATAAAATATAAGTACTTTTATTTTTTTTATCATATACTCTTTAGATATATATGATTTTGAAATTGTTTCATTACAATCATATAGAGATCCGTATTCCTGGGATTAGGAATTGTGTAAGGATATAACATGTTGAGAATATATGTTGATTGCCTTTACTTTATTGGAAAATAACAAAACTCATGAAGTATACATGCATGATTGTTTGATTATCATATGCTTTTATAAAATCACATTTAAAGGTTTTTTAATCTATTCTTGGGATTAGGAATGATGATATGGTATAACATGATTAAAGGCATATGTTACAATCTTTCTATTAAAGAGAAAAAATCATTTTATGTTTAAATTAAGAAGAGTATAGGGTTTCATGATTGTTCATGAGAAGTGAATATAAAGCATGCATGATTTTTCATGAGATATGAATATAAAGATGTGTGATTTCTCATAAGATATGAATATAAAACATGCATGATTGTTTCATTAGATATGAATATGGGGCTGCATAATTTATTTATGAAATATGAATGGGGATATGTTAAAACATTGATTTAATATGTATACATAACTATATGAACCATTGCTAGTATATTGAAAGTATTCATGTGAATAAAAATCATGAAGTATGANATGAAATATGAATGGGGATATGTTAAAACATTGATTTAATATGTATACATAACTATATGAACCATTGCTAGTATATTGAAAGTATTCATGTGAATAAAAACCATGAAGTATGAAATGGTTTTAACCATTATAATATTTTTTAGTCTAGCAAAAATTAATACGCCCTCATATACAAGAAAAAATGACATGAAAAAGGAGTTATTGCAATGGTTGATCTAGAAAGAGAATAGATCGGGAGGTTCCTATTATTCCTAGGAAGAAGTCGTAATAGAATACGCCCTCATATACAAGAAAAAATGACATGAAAAAGGAGTTATTGCAATGGTTGATCTAGAAAGAGAATAGATCGGGAGGTTCCTATTATTCCTAGGAAGAAGTCGTAATAGAAGCCCTAATAGTATTATGAGAGATGTAAAGACTCATGAAGGTAATTTCTTTATCCTAGTTATATTCGTATATGTGTTAGACATAGAGGAGTATGAATGTCTTCCTTAGTTTATGTTAATTCTTTTAAGAAGGCCTCATGTAGGGTTTGGTCGATCAACTAGGATAGGTGGCCCTAGATTTCCTTGCACGTTGGATTACCTCGTTTTCATGGGAATANTATGTGTTAGACATAGAGGAGTATGAATGTCTTCCTTAGTTTATGTTAATTCTTTTAAGAAGGCCTCATGTAGGGTTTGGTCGATCAACTAGGATAGGTGGCCGTAGATTTCCTTGCACGTTGGATTACCTCGTTTTGATGGGAATATCTTGTAGTCCTTGATGAGAAATAGATTGTGATTTCAATTAATGAACTTAAATAAGTATGATGAAGGTTGGTTCTATTCAGAGTCTTACCAACTCAACACCCTTAATTAAAGTAACCCCCAGTGCTATTCAGAGATTATGCTCAAATCTATCAAACGGGCGGTACACTAGTGCAATTCCAGAGCCTTTCACTCAATGCTAGTACTAGGATGCATTTGTACAATAGACCTAGGGATACAATGACCAAATATTCGATGCTCCAGATCTTATACGCAACATTATGTTGAAGTGATCCATGGCTTATTCCCAACACTTTTATCCTTTACTTGGTTCGGTTACCTATGTGTTGTAGATCTTATGCTCAATATATAGTCTCATAACGCATGTGCTCCAGGGCCTATTCCCAACACTTTTGTCCATTAATTGTTGGGGTTACCTATTTTCTCCATATCTTACACTCAACATAGTCTCATAACCCAATGTGCTCCACGGATTATTCCCCAACACATCATAGAAATCAGTCATGTATGTTAGCCTTCTACACAATACATCACAAAAAGATCATATTAGTATATTAGGGCTTATTTCCAATCACATAATCAATAAATCAAGTACATTGAGACCTATGCCCAATACGCAGCAATAGTCCTTATTCAATAGGGCTTATGCCTAATATATAATCATATAACAACCAACAAAATATGTGCATTAGGGCCTATGCCCAGTATATCTATACAACCTACCTAAATCATGTGCAGTGGGGTGTACACCCAATATATAAATATAAATATAACATCAAAGTAGATCATGTGTAGGGGGGATTATGCCCAATATAATCAAGGCCAAAATTTGGGATATTACATTCCTCCCCTCTTAGAACAACACCATCCCAATGTTCTAGAGACTAGAAATGAAATCATGAAACAAGGCGGGGTAAGCATCTCTCATGGTGGCTTCATTCTCCCATGTGGACTCATCGACCCCAAAGTGCTTCCATTGCACTTTTAGCTGGAGAATAGTTCGCTTCCTGAGCTATAATTCTCTCTTGTCCAAAATGTGAAGGGGCTCTAACATAAACTCCCCTTCATGTTTCACCTTTAGAAAGGACCAATCAATCACATGTTTAGTATCATAGACATATTTCTTCAATAAATACGCATGAAAAATGTTACAAACTTTTACGTGGGAAGGTAAAGCTAATTCATAAGCCACTAGTCCTTTCTTGGCCAGTATCTCAAAGGGTCCACAAAATAATGGTGCCAACTTTCCGCACCTCCCTAGGCTCAATGAGCTTATTTTTGCTTTTACTTTTAAATAAATATGTTCGCCGACTTGGGAATCTTTATATTTTCTCTTTTTATCCGCACATTAGAGGAAATTTCAGCTCAAAATGGGCCTCCTAAGGAAAATAATAAAATAATAAAATAATATTTATTAATTTTGGACGAAGAAAAGAAAAAAACTACTTTTTTTGTTCGTATTTTCGACATATCTCCCTATGTTTTCACTCAAATTTCAATCGGGAGAGCTCGTTGGATGCATAATTTAATTCCGCGTCCAACGAGCTCTCCCGATCGAACATCATCATGTTTTCTTAGGTATTTCTTGTTTTTGGGGTATCGGGGTTCCTCAAAAGCATGCTAAGTGGGTACTCATTGGATTCAAAATTTAATTCCGCATCCAACGAGCTCTCTCGATCGAAATTTGAGTAAAAACACACGGAGATATGTCTAGAATACAAATAAAAAAAGCAGTTTTTTTTATGATACCTATCCCCAAATTTATATTAAAAAATTGTTTAAGACCTATATGGTATTTCAAATTTAAAGCAATTTCATTGGCTAACACATGATGACATGTAATTTGAATTAGGGTTGAAAGGGCCATTTTGAGTTGAAATTTCCTCTAATATAGAATTTTTGGTGGTCTTGTGCTTCTTTTAGATTCTGTTGCAATTTGGTCATTAACTGTTCTAAGTATTTTAGTAATTCTAGCCCTAGCATGAGTTTGTCCATCAGGCTATCCCAAATCACCGGTGTCCTACACTTTCTGCCATAAATTAACTCGAAGGGACTCATTTTGGAGGAGGTATGGTACCCATTGTTGTATGAAAACTCTGTGAGGTGCAAGCAATCCTCCCACATTGTGGGATTATTCATTACATACATTCTAAGCATATCCTCCAATATTGATTTACTCATTTCATTTATCCATTTGTCTGTGGTTGGTAGGAGGTACTGAAATTTAATTGTGTCTCTAAGCCAAAGAATAAATATCTTTAGAAGTTACTAGTAAATTTTGTATCTCGATCCGAGCTGATTGTCTTGGGGATCCCACGCAATTAAATATTTCTTTTAGGAAAATGTCTGCAATGTGAACTGCTTTGTATGTTGACTTTATCGAAATAAAGTGTGTCACTTTGGATAACTTATTGACTACTACAAAAATGGAATCATTTTTTTTCTTGCTCTTTGGTAATATCCAAATGAAATCCATACTGATAACCTCCCATTTCCATTCTGTAATGGGTAATTGTTGCAGAAACCTTGAAGGATGTTGGTTCTCTGCTTTGACAAGTTGGCACTCTTGGAATTTTGCGATAAATAGTGCTATGTCGGCCTTTAACTTAGGCCATAAAAAGTGTTTCTTCACTATCAATATCTTCTTTTGATATATTGGGTGCCCCAAGTAGGGATTTCTATGAAACTATGTTAGAATGTTGGAGTTGATGTCTCCTCCATCCGGGACATAGAGTCTCTCTCTGGACCACAATAATCCTGACTCGACTACCTTATATTCCTTTTATTGTTGGAATAAACTATCTTCCTGAATCTTTTTAAGGACCTCAACATAGAAATGTTCAACCCTGCTTGCCATTCTAATCCTATCGTGCAAGTATGAATCGGTTTGTATCAAAGTTTCCTCATACAACATATGAGATCGTCGACTTAAAGCGTCGAAGATTTTGTTTTCCTTTCTTTTTATTTGCCTTAATTCGAAGTGGTACTTTCTAAGGAAGGCCAACCATATGGTCTGCATGGGATTTAAATATGGTTGGTGTAACAAATACTTCAGACTCATGTTATCTGTCTTTAGGGGAAACTTCTTCCCCATGAGGTAGTGCCTCCACATCTTCAAGGCATGGATTATGGCCGCTAGCTCAAGATCATGTGTGGGATAGTTTTATTCGTGCTATTTTAATTTCCGTGATTCATAACACACTACGTAGTCATTTTGCATGAGGACTCCACCAAGTCCTTCCTTGCTCGCATCTGTGCAAACAACGAAATCCCCATCGAGATCTGCAATTCATAGTATAGGTGCAGTAGTCAAGAGTTATTTTATCTTTTGAAATATTTCTTCACACTTGGTCATCCACATGAATTTGTTTTCCTTATTTTGTAAGGAAGTCATTGGACAAGAAATCCTTGAAAATTTCTCAAAGAACTTTTGGTAGTAACCTGCTAGTCCCAAAAATGACCTAATGTCTGTGACACAAGTAGGAGTAGCCCATTCCTCGATGGCTTTAATATTTTTTGGGTCGGTGACTATCCCTTTTTCTGAAATGATGTGACCTAGGTATTGTATCTGTGGTTTGTAAAACTCACACTTGCCAAACTTGGCGTAAAGTTGGTGTTCCCGTAACACTCGTAATACTATTCAGAGATGTTCCTCATGTTCCTCCTTACTCTTTGAGTAAATTAGTATATCGTTTATAAAGACTAATACAAATTTATCCACGTATTCACTAAAAAATATTGTTCATCATGCACATAAAATTGTTTGGTGCATTAGTTAGCCTAAAAGGCATTACCACAAAATCATAATGGCCATATTGAGCCCAAAAGGCGGTTTTGTGTATATCTTCATCACAAATCCTTACCTGGTGGTATCCGGATCGCAAGTGGATCTTCAAAAATTTCTTTGCTCCTTCAACTTTATCGAACAATTCATCGATCATAGGGATTGGATAACAGTTTTTGATGGTCATCTTGTTGAGCTATCAGTAATGGATGCACATTCGCATCGTACCGTCCTTTTTCTTTATGAATCATTAAGGGGGTTTTGAGGTAAAAAATTGTACCATTAAAAAACACTTTATAAGAACTAATATGATTCAAGATGAAGATGTCAACCATAAGGGTAAAATTTTTTAGAACAAATGGAGGGGAAAAAAAACTACTTTTCTTATTGTATTTTTGGCATATCTCCTTATTGGTTCACCCAAATTTCGAGTTTGGGGACTAGTTGGATGTGGAGTTTTAATTCCGCATCTACACACTGCATACTTCTGAAGTATCTACGGCACCCAAAATTGAAAATTTCAATAAAAAAACGTATTTTAATATTAAAATACGTTTTTTATTGAAATTTTCAATTTTAGGTGTTGTGGGTACCTCAGAAGTATGCAGTGTGGGTATGGGTTGGAAGCATAATTAAATTTCACATTGAATGAGTCCCCAAACTTGAACTTTGGGTGAACCGATAAGTAGATATGCCAAAAATACAGTAAGAAAAATTAGTTTTTCTTTTTCCCCTCCAAAATTTAGATCTTTTATTTTATTATTTCCCTTATGAGGCCAATTTTAGACCTCAAAACTTGCCTAATGAGTATAGTTGCTACCCAAGGAAACATACTAGGTTGGATATAACCCTTCTCTATCAATTCATGTAACTATAACTTGAGCTCCACCAACTCCGGTGTGCTCAAATGATATGGGGCTTTCGAAGCCGGTACTGAACCTAGTATCAATTCTATGGAAAAATATAAGTCATTCTTGGGTGGTAGTCCCGGTATTTCCTCAGAAAATACATATTTGTATTCTACGAGAACCAGAAAGTCTTCAATTTTTTGTTCTCTCTTGGCTTCCACATCTTAGATGTTAACTGCAAAAATTTTCCAGCCCTTCCTTATGCATTTCTTTGCTTGTAAGGAAGATATATGCCTAACATAAAACTTATTGGGTATGCCTTGAATATTTATTTTATTCCACTAGTTGTCAATTCATAAGATTGACTTGTTTAAATAGTCAAGTATGACATGGTTTGGTTCCAACGATTCCATTCCTATAAGTACGTCGTATGATCCTAAGGGTAAGATATTTAAGGCTACCTTAGTTGGAAAACCATTCATGTCTATCTCACATTATTTTAAAAGTTTTGAAAGCTTCCTTTTGGTACCAATGGTTGTTTGTACCAGGCACGATTTCTCATGTTTCTCTTTGTTTAGCTTACACGTGACGACAATCTTGGGGGAAACATAGCATCAACAAGCACCGGGATCAATTAAAATTGAAATAGATGTGTTTGAAACCTTACCTTTTATTTTGACCATAGTGTCCTGATGGTTTTCTTGTCATTCGTCGAGTGCTGCATAGATCCTAGGTGTACTAGCCATGTATTCTTCAGTTGGGATTTCTTGTAAGTTGTGTAGGACTCCACCTGTCTTGTTTGGAAAATATCTGGCATAATGGGGCCCTTGACATTTCCAGCAGCTAAATTGTAGTGGGGAGCCTTGGCCCCTCCGTTTGTTGCTGGTATGTTGGAATTTGGTGCGGGTGCATTTGGTCATGCATTGGGTTTGTTGAAATTTATCTTAGGTGGGAAACTATTGTTTTGTTTCCTGTAGGGATGTGGCTTAGAACTGTATTTTCAGTTGTCTGAGAAAGCCCTAAATTTGTCTTGTTTTCTATTCATTCTTTCCTTTCTCAATTTTCCATGTTCATAACAAAGTCTAGCCTTGTGTGATTGAATGTCTATATTTTTGGGCATATCAAACTCAATTTTCTCTCAAAAATTTGGAGGGAGACATCCCAAAAATTGTTGTAACTTGACCTTTTCATCCTTTATTTAAGGTACATAGTGCAGCAAATCTAAAAATATATTGGTAAAGGCATCCATAGTTAGGGATCCCATCTTTAATTCATGGAATTCTTTTACTTTTATGTTAAATAATCTTTCCGACATGTAATTTTCCTGGATATTTTGCTGAAAGTACTCCATCTGATATCCTTTACTTCATCCCTCTTAGTATGTTTCGGGTATCTAAACCATCTAGCTATCTTTCGATTCAAGTTGTAAATGGCCATCCGAGCTTTCATCTCGATGGAGTATTTATGTACTCAAAAGTAATTTTTCATACCCAGGAGCCATTCTCCTTCCTTCTCTTCGGTATTCATTTCTCCTTCATAAGTTGGGGCTTTGATATTTCGAAATTCCCCTTGAATGATGTCATCATTTTTCTTCCTTTTCTTCCAAGGAGAGGGTGAGCCATCACTAAAAGAACTTTGATATTCTTCTTCTATGAATTCATGGGTGTTTTCTTCTTGTCCCTCCTCTCTTGGATTGCTGGTCCTTATTTTATGATGAAGTTTTCTTTGGATTTGTTTGTTGAGTGGGTGGGATGTCTATGGGATTTTACCCCTATCAAGTTCTGAAGTAGAGTTTCATTTATTGCTTTATGTTCTCTCCTTTCATTCATTTTATCATCTTTAAAACTATGTAGATATATGTGTAGACTCTGTATAGTCTTCATTGAGTCAGAATTCAGTTCCATCATAATCTCATCTTCTCAGGGTGGGTAATTTAGGTTCCCATGTCGACAGTTATTCTCTTCTGTGTCCATGATTTGGGCTGCTCTTTATATCTGCAGTTCAAACAGTTAATAACAATATTATTATGTTATTATAGAAATCACAAATAAAGTTTTAAAAATATATTTCTGCAGCGGATGTTCAGTAGCGAGCCCATAAGGTCTCTAAGTGTTCAAAACTCAGCTCTGATACCACTTGTAACGTCCCTTAAATCCCTAAAATAAATTCTTTTTCAACAAAACTAATAGGATCTAAGGTTCATCTAATATTAACCTCAGTATTTGAATAAATTTATTAAAAGAGATACTTGTATTTGTTTTGGTCGTAAATCCTTTCGTAGATTAGTACATGGTTACATATTTTCTCATGGTGATATTTTATGTCGTTTATTTGTATATTGATGTTTTCTTATATACTGTACTAGTGTATATAGATCTGAATTTCCTATTTACTTCATACTGGTTTATAAAGGATGTTTTAACATGTAACTTAGTCTTATTTACTAAAATTCCATGGCTAACTTACCTCTGCTTCTAAGGGGAAAAGTGTGGTTGGGTTTACCTAATGACTCAACGAAAAAAGGTATGAAGGAATACTATGAATTGGGATTACTTAGTTCACTATGAACTAATACATGAATAAATTGTTGTTTGTAGGTGTTGGGTACCAACCTTCTGCTGAGGGTATGTTTTTAAAGAAGTGACATGATGTAGCAAACAAAGGTTCTAACCTTTGGAACTAAGGTTTTTTAAGGCATGGTGTAAATACATAATCAAAATAAAAAAGGGGCTAGTGACTATAGGGAGTGGGTAAAGATCAAAATACAAGTGGGATGGTTGGGTATTTAAAATGATGCCATGTGTTGGCCTTGTGATTCCTCCCACATTGACTTAGGGTTCAAGAGGGTTTTACCCTATTTTTAAAACCCTCCTTGCATGCTGAAGGGGTTGAGGGGAGTGAACTCCCTTCCTGGTGGTTTTTTAGCAAGGCATGGTCAATGGAGTTACATGGTTGACAAAGCTGCTTAGTTAAGCACTTCTTCTTCCCTGTAGTTTACCGATCTTACTTGCTTCTTTTTTTTTAAGCATGCTCTAATATCTGACTGGTTTTTATGGCAGGTTGGCACTACATTAAACATGATTGCGATTGGGGAAGGGGAAATCCCTCAAGATAAACTTGGTAAGACCCAAGTTCATGTGACCTTTACCTCTGGTTGGTCGTTCTGCATTTTGAAGGGAAAACATTGTTTGTTGTTTTCATGGCTTTTCAATTAAATGATGTTCTGGGAATTTTGTAGGGTTTAGTTTTATGAAAATGGCGCTGAAAAATTTCGTGGGGGTTTAGGGTTTTATGAGTCTTTTTAGGAAATTGATGAATTTGTAAATTTTAAAGTGACCATGGGTGGAAACCCTATCTAAAATTCAATTTATGGAAATGCCATTTTGTACATGTGTGCTCTTCCAAGTACTTTGTAATTGTTTTAATGTTGTTTAGATGGATGAATGAGGATGTAAATCATGGATTTAATGTATGTGTTCTGGAATTTTTAATTTATTATGTACATTCCTCTAGCTAACCCTATCAGGGTAAACATTTTTGGGTCTACGCTTACTCTGTGTGTTTTATGAAATATCTAAGGAGGTTCGGTTGAAAACGTAGAAATATTACCATTAATTTATAAATGTTTCAATTCGTTGTTGTTTCAAAATGTTGGGCAAGGCATTGTTTGGTGAGAAATGTATGTTGTTAGAGGTGCCATTGCCAACAATGACACTATGGGAAATTTGGTTTGTATTTATTGTTTGGGTGTAAGATCTAATGCTTTGTTTTCTACAGAGGTATGGGAAAATCCCTAACCATGTGTTCTTATTCAAGCTAAATGTCGTGTTAATGCATTTATAAGCCAACGTTGGAAGCGTGACCACTCCTTGCAAAGGGATGGCTAGAAGACAACTCTATGGTATTTGATGGTTGGTTGGATATCATGATATCCTGGTTAATCTTTGTCTGGAATGGTTATGTATTTTTATTTATTTCTTTAAAAAATTTTAATAGAATTCTGGCCAATGCTATGCGTATTTATGGAGTTATATTAGTAGTTCTGGAAACGATGATAATCATAGACTTGGACTCCAAGGAATTTGACCTATGGTTCACTACTCTATTTTATCATTGGCATGAAAACATTTATTTATGAGTTTTATTTGTAAACCCTTCATGGATGTTCTCTAATAATATGCTAAGTGTTTTATTTTTAAATAAAAGTTTATAACCCTGTGTGATGATTTGTACAAGTGCTAAGTTTATAATATAGATTTCATATACAGAGCTTCAACACAAGATTTCTCTGTTGGAGCGATCTTTGCTTGGAACAGACTTTATCCTATTTTAAATGGTTAAATAATTTATTGATTTTCAGTGGATGTTACATTCTAAGATCTATGATTTCTAGGAGTGAGGATTTTGTGTGAAAACAACCCTGTTCATGATGGTTTGGAAATGGTTTTATCATAATATTTGTAAGGTCTTAATCCTAGATTCTAGTCTAAACCTTAAAACATGTGTAAAAGCTTTGGAAATAGATTATCACAATCCTAATAAGAAATTAATCTTAGCTTCTATCCTACAACATAAAACATTTAAAAACATTTATTCAAGTTGATGAAGGATGATTTACAACTTCCAATTCAAATCTGGATAACTATAACCTCATCCTGTAAACATATTTAAAAGCATAAATAAAATCTGATATAGGGTAAACATCTTACCTCAATTGTGTAGCTTGTAATAGTTCTATCACC
>LPNX010466110.1:23776-64097 GCA_001517045.1 Pseudotsuga menziesii | reverse complement strand
TCAATTTTGGTATATCATATGCTAAGTCATATATACAGTAAGGAGTTTGTCCTCTCTACTCATAGAGAAAAAAACAATAAACATGGTCATACTTATCAATCAAAACTCATTAAAGAGTTTAGTTTCAGAATCGATAAAAAATAATCAGTGTATAGTTTTTCTTAAAAAGAAAAAAAAGTAACCTAGTCCACAAACATGAGACCACCTTCTCTTTTTCTTTCTTACTCAGGTAATGAGTAGCCAAAAGGGGAATATCTCACTTTCCTATACTATTATCTTTAACGTAAGTACAATGACTCAATCATTATAAGGTATATAACATATATTTACTGATATTTTTCCATTTCAGTAGTATCCTTTTGTCTACCCAATACTTGTATTATATAAGTACAGACTGTATTTATTGTAAATAATGCTCATTTTCCCAAGAATAGATAATATTTTGGAGAAATACAAGATATAGCTTTCAAAAGGAATCGACTTACCTCCAGTTTGACCAACTTCCATCATTGAACTTAGTAGCATTATAAATGCCAATCCAAACTATTCAATGCAGTAGAGTGTAATTCATAACCTCCTCCATATACTAATCGGAAGGATCTACTCTCCCCAAATGGGAGCATAAATGTTTTGATAAAGAAAGAATGAAAATATGTATTGAGCCTCTCTATGAGGCATGAAGCGTGAAAAAATATCCCCAGAGTGTCTTCCTTTTTAATGTTTTTGAAGAATGGAATCCTCATTTTTTTGGTAACTTTTCTCTTGGGTTTTGGTTCCCGTCCACAAAGGAAACCCTAACGGTCCTTTGTAACTATTCATTTGATTTTATTTGTTTACGAGGTTTTATGGTATAATATAAATGTAGTTTACAAACTCTAAGGACTCTTTTATTAGTCCCTTCTCGGCTAGCAGGGACTCTTGTAATCAGCTTGTCGTCATTTCCATTAATCAGCATGTCAACCAAAACATGTTTTAAAAAATTCTCCTAAGTTGTAAACATTACTTCTCAACTGCCTTTTTATCAACCAGGATGCCTTTTTATGAACCAATCAAGTAACAACCCAACAGTTTCATCCACCAATTAACAAATTGGAGGTCTTATTTGGCCTCTTTTCAAGGTAGAGATATTTTTATTAACCTTTATATCATAAGTTTCTTGTGTTTCCACTGCTTCAACTGAATTCAACTAAACTAATGCTATGGGTCACTTAGCATTACTTCAAAACATTTAATGTTATGGAACTATTTTCATTAACACCCTCACCATTACTGTCAGGAAGCCACCGCCCCACCTCCTTTCCCTACTCATGCACCGCCCCACTGCCCCACCGCCTTTCCCTACTCATGCACCACCCCACCGCTGATGAACCTCACCGTCTCATTGGCCGACTTCATGAGGATTAAGAAAGATTGATGCATTGAGGCTAATTACCATGAACGATGGACCAACATTGCATACAATTTCCATTTGGGAGCCGTTTGTTGGAATCTCCCTGCAGACCCATAACCAAAGATCTGGCAAGAGATCGAGACTCCATATTTGTTGATTAATGAAATGAAGTGTTATTTCCGCTGCATATTTGTTTCTATGGTTATTTGTGTAATATGTTGCATTCCTGCATAAATCCAGATCAGTGGTATCAGAGCAATCTGCTCTTTCTCGATCCTTCTTTGCAAGTCCCCAATAAGGGCGGGGTATAAAGAGTTAGGGCTCGATCTGGTTGAACCTTTGCAAGATCAGCCTCACAAATCTTGATGGCCACCCATGGGGTACAAAAAGAAAGACGAGGGCACAGAAGATCCTATCAAAATGTTGCGAGGAGGCCCTTGAAAAACAAAGGAATGCGATGATGGATAACTTCGCCCAGATCCTTCAACGACTTCCCACTGGCCGCGCATCTGCATCTAGCAGCCACTCTGGAGGTGCAACCCCTTTTAAGGTACAAGTAAACTTTGACATTCCCATATTTGATGGTCGAATAGATGCAGACGCTGTAGATAAATGGTTGAATCTGTTAGAAGGATATTTCTTGGTTCATGACTTTTCTGACTAGGAAAAGATTACTTTTTCTCTACTCAAATCCACCCCCCATGTCAAGTACTGGTGGGAAACCTACTGTGAGCTCAGAAAGGATGAGGAGGAACCCTCTCTATTCTCAGCCATACCCACTTGGAATTCTTTTCGAGATGCCATAAACGGACAATATTATCCAGTGGGGAGCTATGAGGACAAGTACATCCTATGGACTACGCTACAACAGCAAAGAGATCAAGATGTGCATGAGCTAAGGAATCTGTTCCATACCCTGCGCACAAAGTTGGGTATCAAAGATTCAGAGAAAAATTTCATGCTGAAGTATCACAGTTGTCTGCACAGATAGATACATTCAGGAGGAAATGGAGTTCCTCGACATCTCCTCGCTTGGTACGGCATATCGGTATGCTGCCAAAATTGAGCAAAAATTCAAACAGAAAAGGCGAGACTTTGGATCTGCGAATCAGAAGCAAGGGAAAGGTGCCCCCAAACCGCAAAACCAAGGACACGGCCAAGGCATGGCGACTCAAGAAAACTTGCCAAAGTTGCAAGCAAGGAGCAACACTGCAAAGCCGAAGAAGGAAGAGGGAAAGTGGCGCGAATTCCATAAGAGCCCCACTCACAACACAAGTGAGTGTCGGGCTAAGAAGTCACTGGTGGCTGAGATAAAGGATTTTGAATCAGATGCATACTTTGACATTGAATCTGAACCCGAGAAGGGGAATGACAAAGGGAAGAAGATTATCGATGCAGAGCCCAAATGCCACCGTTGCCACCACGAAGATCCAAAAGGAAGAACCAGAAGATTCAAAGGAGGAGGAGCTTCTTTTCCACTCCCAGATGTGGGTAAAGGGTTCCCTGCTACATTTCATCATTGACAATGGGAGCCAAAAGAACCTGATTTCAGCAGAGGTCATGAAGCGGTTGGGTTTGCCGACCATAGCACAACCGCAGCCGTACACCGTCGGGTGGCTTCACCAAGGACGAGATATTTGTGTCAGCCAGCAGTGCCGGCTTCCCTACAGCATCAAGCCCTTCACCGATGAGGTATTATGTGATATTGCTCCTCTTGATGTTTGTGATGTATTATTAGGTCAACCATACTTATGGAAGCGACATGCTGTCTATGAGTCCCGCCCTCACACTGTTATTATTACGTTGGGAAATAATTTGTATAGTATACCAGAGGTACCACTCCCTACCGCTATCTCTTTGGTTACTGCAAAACAATGCAGTAAGCTCATTTCCAAAACTGGGAAGTTTGTTTTCTTGATGATCCGCCCTTAGGGAAAGAAGAAGATCATGGCCACAACCTCTAGACAGGGCCCCTCCGCACAACAACAACAAATGGACAATGTCGTGGAGGAGTACCGAGACATATTCACCTCATCCACTGGGGTGCCTCTCCACTGTCAGGTCAAGCACCCCATTGTCTGACCCCAGGTGCGTCGTTGCCCAATGGACCGATCTATCACTGCTCTATTCTGGAGAATGATGAAATCAAGAGGCAAATTTAGGAGATGCTGTAGAAGGGTCACATCTAGCCAAGTTCATCGCCCTGTGGGAGCCCGATCATGTTGGTACAGAAAAAGGATGGGACTTGGAGACTCTGTATTGACTATTGGGTGCTGAACAAGATCACTGTCCGGAATAGGTACCTGATCCCATGGATTGATGACCTCCTGGACCAACTTAAAAGGGCAAAATATTTTATCAAGATTGACTTAAAGTCCGAGTATCACTAGGTACCGATCGAGCCGACCAATGTGTGGAAGATTGCCTTCAAAGCCAAGGAGGGCCTTTTCGAATGGTTGGTCATGCCTTTCGAGCTGACGAATGCTCCTACAACCTTCATGAGACTGATGGACGACATCTTGCGGCCATTCACCAACTCATTTGTAGTGTGTACTTGGATGACATCCCGATCTTCAGCCAGACTTGGGAAGAGCACCTCCACCACATCTGACAGGTCCTCCAAACATTGCGGCAACATAAGTTGTGTGCCAATTTGGACAAGTGCACTTTTGGCATGACCCAGGTTCAGTAACTGGGATACATTATTGATAACTGTGCGGTACATGTGGATCTAACCAAGATCCAAGTCATTCAGGATTGGCCAGCCCCAACTACTCTAACAGAGCTTCGCATATTTTTGGGCCTTGCTAATTTATACCGCATGTTCGTGTTGGGATTCTCCAATATCACTTGGCCCTTGAGTCAAGTCACCAAGGGAGGAGCGAAAGAAAAATTCTTTTGGTCAGAAACTCAACAGAAGGCATTTGCAGAATTGAAACATCGCCTCTGTTGTGCCCCAGTGTTCACATTACCAGACTTGCAACAACCATTTGATATTGAGACAGATGCCTCTGACTATGCTATTGGGGCAGTCCTTACTCAACAAGGGCATCCAGTGGCATATCACAGTGAGACACTGTCAGACACAGTCCGCAAATATCCCACTTATGACAAAGAGATGTATTCCATTGTACAGGCTTGCCGGAAATGAAAGCATTACATTTTGGGGAAGGAAACGATCATCCACATAGACCACCGATCCTTGTAGTTCATGCAGACACAAGGGAAGTTACAGAACGATCGCCATCAGAAGTGGTCCACATATCTACAATAGTTTCATTTGAACATTAAGTACAAGAAGGGAAGCACCAATAATGTTGCAGACTGCCTCAGCCGACCACCAATCGTGGCGATAACGACCGTGCTCAACTCTTGTGGGAACGAGACTTCTGATTGGCCTCTTCTCTACAAGAGCGATCCAAAATTCAGCCACACATACTAGATGCTCTTGGAGGGAAACCAAGTTCCAAAATTTCACCTCTAGGATGTACTACTGTGTCACATGGGACACCTTTGTGTTCCTTCAAGAAAGCATGCCAAAATGATTTGGGAAGCGCACTACAGTCGGGTCGCTAGGCATTTCGGGGTCGAGAAAACAGTGGTAGTACTGCAGAAGTATTTTTATTGGGCGAACCTTCGACAGGACATTGGGAAGTACATCCGAGCCTACACTACCTGCGCCATTGCCAAACCATCCATCAAGAAGCAAGAACTCCATACTCCGTTGCCTACCCCTAGTCGACCTTGGGAATCCATCTCCATGGATTACATGTCAGGCCTTCCTTCTACTAAGCACAGCAATGACTGTGTGTTTTTGGTCATTGACAGATTCTCAAAGATGGCCATAATGGCGGCCTGTAAGAAGAATATCACAGCAGAAGCCACTGCTAAACTCTTCTTTGAACAAGTGTGGGTACACTTTGGTATCCCACAGTCTATAATCTCAGACCGGGAAAACCGGTTCCTTAGTACATTCTGGTCTATCCTATGATCAATGCTAGACACCAAGCTCACAAAGTCCACAGCTTTCCATCCCTATACTGATGGCCAGACAGAGGTCGTCAATAGGATGATCGTACACATTTTGTGCATGTACAAGTCAAAGCATCCACACACATTGGATGAGAGCCTCCCCTATGTACAACGCAGCTATAATCGGGCCCTCCATAGCTCAACCAACCACAACCCCTTTTAGGTGGGTTTAGGATTCCAGCCACTATGTCCCATTGACGTAGCCATGCCATTTGCAGCTACTCAGGCTGATTCAACTCATATCCAGTCTGAAGTTTCTAAGGCAAACAACTTCATTGAGCACATTCAGCACATTTTCCAACAGGTTCATGACATATTGGACAGATCCAATGCTAAGTACAAGCAACGACATGATCAGCATCAGGTGCAACACAACTTCCAGGTGGGCGACAAAGTGTGGCTACATTTACAGAAGGAGTGCCTCGCTGGACTGCACCGCAAGCTTCGCTCGCTCCGATATAGGCCATACACCATCACCAAGGCTGTCAGGGACAATGCCTTCGAGCTTAGTATTCCACCATTCCTTGGTCTGCACCCAATGTTCAATGTGGACCGCCTTCGGCCCTACTTTCCACCTCTATTGGACACATCAGACGTGGTAGAACAACTCACATCAACAGAGTTAACCCAACTGCATGGAACAAGCCACAACTAATTGGATTATGGACATACATATCAAGAACAACCGCCAGCAGAAGATCCAGCTATATCGAGTTGTCAAAGCAGGCCAACTCCTTCACCAGGAACCAAGTTCAACAAAACTTTCCTCATCTCATGGAGGAACTCAACGCAATGGGGACCATTGCTTCCTAAGGGGGGAGGAATGATCCAGGAGGATATTGATGGCCACCCACCTATTCCTCTTGGACCCCCACCACTGTTTCTTTCAGTTTTTCAGTTTCCTTAATTGTAGCACAATTTACTATTTTTGGCAGTTTTCGTGTCCTAAACTTTCGGAGCCATTTTGAGGCCCTAAAGGATGTTTTTTTGGCATCGAATGGTCGGGCAAATATGAGTCCATTTTAGACTTGATATTTTCCATTTATGGATGTAGTCCTTAAAAAATCTTTCTAACGATGTATCATGCGCATCAAACGGAGGTAGTATGCTAAAGTTACGACCCTAGGAAATTGATGTACCAAGTTACCCAACGGAGCCCACATTAAGGCGTTTCACCTCCTAGGTTTATGTTTTTGGATGTGTATGGTTTCCATTGTTTCTCAATAGTATATAGGCCTTCGAGCCTCATTGTAACACAGAATTCAGAAGCATGTAGCCGCCACATCTCTTCTCAGAGATAAGCTACCAACACTCTAGCTAGTTTATTTCCATTCTGTATGTAAACAAGTTTCAGTTATTGATTAATGAAATGAAGTGTTATTTCCACTGCATATTTGTGTCTATGGTTATTTGTGTATTTTGTTGCGTTCCTGCATAAATCTGGATCACCATCGAAGAGTCACTGATGGATGTCTTAGCTGCTGAGTATGCCTAACAAATCCAGGACACTCACAGCAGCTGGAAGCCTATGTTTCAAGAATTCAGTTAGTTCTGAGAATTTAGTCAGTTTTGAGATTCCATTATAAGGGATATTTCATACCTGGAACCCATTTTGACAAATAAATTATAGGACGCCCAACTTGGGATGATTTGGAGGGTGTGGTCTATCTTTTGGGGGGTTCATCTTTTACTAAGTGTTGCTTTATTAGTTTTTGTGTTTTCCCTTTATTAGTTTTCGTGTCTGACTTTTAAATGAGACTTTCACTCTCTCTTTCATTTTCATAGTGAACTTATTTGCATTAATTAATAGAGTTTTGGTGCTAAGTAAAAGGATTCAAACCCCACTATGAAGCAAAAGAACTAACTGGAACGGACGTCATTTATAACGCATCAAACCTACAGTTATAACTACAAAAGGAGAAAAGAGCAATCACTCGTTTCTCATTACCAAACATTCTCTGGCAACCATTTTAGCATATGCACACACCAAAATAGTGATGTCAAAATTTAAAATTTAACAGCAAATTTCAAGATTACATTTTTGTTCTTGTTACCTGGACACATTTTGTCAGATCTTCATCGCCATCCTTTCTATGCTTCTCCTACACAAAGGCAGATGGCCATGGATATATATTTTATTATTATTTATATTGTAAATGGAATATTGTAGTAGTATTAAGAAAAAAATATGATACTGACCTTCATTATCGATTGGTACGAAACAGGTGGATAATTGAGCACATGACAGGTAAGGAGAACCAAAGATGCAACTATGGTGGATGGCCAAAAGCGCAGCAAGTGGCAATCTACCAAGGACAAGCAGGCCAAATATTTGGCTGGCTTCTCAACATCTGTGTCTCCTCCTACAACCTTCAAGTAATACCTATAAATAGAACATTGTATGAGCTGTTAAAGACTAATGTTTTGTTTCAAATTTTTGAGATGTGAATATATTTACCAATTGTTTTCATAAACAATTTAAATAGTCCTTCAAAATCTTTCACTGGATATTGAGATGATGGCCTACCTGCAATTGAATGGCGATGCCCAAAAACTCTAACTCTCTTCACGCAATGATGCCGAATGAATGCAAACAGTATTGAGAAACTAGATTTCGTTGAGGATACTCGATTTCTTGAAATTTATTTATTTAATCACAACACCTTGGCCTCCTCTACGCGTGCCATATTTTTTTATATATGTTAATTTTCCCTTTATTGATATCCTTGCCAGTGCCGTGGAAAACACGTTGTAACCTATAATCTTGGAATAAATGCCTCAGCTGCTCAACCATTCTAGTGCTAAGTATAATGGGTGTCAGATAGAGGCATGCTCAATTTTTCTCTTATGGCTATGTCTACACTATCATTTTGTAGGGTTTTACGAAGTCTCTAGCCATGGAAGTTTGAAAATTGAGCTTTATATCAATGGTGTTTGAAAAGGCTAAAATTTGTTAAAGAAACTAGAGGATACAACAAATATTAATAACCTCTTTTTCCAAGAGTCCATTAGTCATACAGGTGCATTTCATCAGGGCTATTACAGAGTTACTGAATGCACACTATTTGCACATGAATGCAAGAGTGCCCTTAAAATTATGCCAAGAGACCTTAAAACTCAACAATAGCCCCCTGAAAAGAATATAGACAAACATTGATCCATAAGGCGATTGGGTTTTATGGAGATATTTAACGATAATTCATTGTTCTAAATGAGGTTTGAGATTTACTTACTTCGTAGGCCATTTCATCAAGGAGATGCTTGATGACATTCTAGGCCAAAGCCGTTGTGGATTTCTGGTTGGCCTAACTCTTGGTTTCCATTGTCGTTCCACTGTGGAGTCCTTATATCTTAAAGCTGGAGAATTTTTGCTTCGTTTTCTAGTTGTTAGGCGAAGTCCAAGTATGCCACCCTCTCTCATAAACATCCTCGCATATATCCTAGAAAGATAAACTTGTATTGAATAAAGTGCAATGCAAAGAATCCTTGTGTAGAAAGAAGAATACTGCTAAGCACTGTTCAGCAAGGAAGCTAGTTTAATGTCATAGGAAAGCTTGTGCATACTCCAAAGAAACCATGAACAACCAGTTGTCATATGTTATTTGACAATTGGGAGGCTACACACATTTTATTCATGCAACAAACTTCCAAGCGTCTCAAACACATGATGCATAAACAATATATGTTATAAGTGTAGGATTCGGGCACCAGGTGCATAACTCAGCATCCATCTGTTAATATTGACAAGTGTGCTAGCTAACATAGTTTCCCAGAAGACGATACAAAGGAAACATGTGCATAAGAAAATGAACAGAGGGGATAAACACCCAACACGTCAATGTTTTTTCATGATTTATTCTTTGTTTCATAAAGGCAATAAATGTGGCTCATACTCTTCAATAATGTTTTCTTTGGAATCGTTAATAGGGATAAGACTTACAAATGGTTGGTATTCGGATGCTCCGGGAAGGTGCCAGCCACTCATTCCCCTGTCGATTTTCAACCAATATAAAAATGATTTGTATTGAATGTTGAATCATCCTTTTACCACTTATTTAGGGGAAAAAACTACTTATTTGTCCTTTTCTCTATTCATTATTGTTCCTGTAATATTATGTGTCTTGAGTTAAACATACAGGTAATAGACGTCGATAAGAACGCATGTTGATCATTCAACACCCCTTCCATCATGAACTTGCTAAATATTCCCATATGATGCCATGTATTTCCCCTCTGACCAGACAAAAATGTATGTACTAATGTTATAACACCAATTCGACGAGTTCTATTATGAACACCATATTCAACACTTATAGGAAAGTCAATTTATTATCACTTATATGTCTTAAATATCAAACCCTCTTGTAGCCACATATGTCATAGCTAGAAAAGGAGTTTTACCGATTCTAAACTGGTAAAAAAAACCAATATCTTTCATCTTTGAGCAGTGTCTATGAATGTTGGTTGAGACTCAAATTGGTTGCATATTACTATGTGTCGAATGAATCATAATTATCTTTGACCCCGATTAGAGGAAATTTGGGGTCTAAAATGGGCCTTAAAAGAAAACACGCCAACAATAAATTTTGTGAGTTGGAATTCAGGAACCAATATAATTTCAATAAAATGAGTAAACCATAATGGTTGAATTGACATATTTGTCATAAAAGAAAACTACTTTTTTTGTTCATATTTTCGACATATATTTTTGTCTTTTTACTCAAATTCCAAGCGGGAGAGCTCGTTGGATGCAGAATTAAATTCCACATCCAACGATCTCTCCCGCTTAGAATTTGAGTAAAAACACAGGGAGATATGTTGAAAATACGAACAAAAAAAGTAGTTTTTTTCATTCTTCCTCCAAAATTAATAACTATTATTTTATCATCTTAACTATTATTTTATTATTTTCCTTATGAAGCCCATTTTAGACCTCAAATTTCCTCTAATGAGTTCTTATTGGTGTATACTCCACGCTTACTCAAGGAATGCCACTGCTGAACACCTACATCTTATATATAGATGGCTAAGAAACTATCTAGACATTTGATAATTTATGTCCAAAGCAATTCTCCAAGTGCATTGTTCGAAGCATACACCTAAACACAATAAATGAAACTTGATCTAGAATATGATCCACGACAATCATACAAAAACGACTAAAAAGAGCGAAATGGAGCCCAAACTACTATTGTCAATAGTGGAATGGCTAGCATTTTAACTACAAGGCCCTTACCTAAAATCATCATCCATGCTTGGTCTTTCTAAGAACGATGGTCATCACATATGAAACTACTGAGACATGCAAAGTAATACCTCTAATTGATCAAGAAAATGATGGGCAAGGTTGTTAACAACCCTACTTAGCAGAGGCTTTAAAAGATCATAGTGAAGAAGAGGTAATGGTTGTTTGTAATAATTTGGTTAAAATTTTATGGTATGAAAGTATGGCAAGAGGTGAAAAACGATGAGTTATCAAAGGATCTAACGGTGCGAAGCAAAAAGATGAAGATCAACGGCCTGTATTATTTCCGCTCTCTAAAAGATGCAAGAAGGATAAGTACATGCGGATGTTCGATGTAGCATAGAGATCAACGGTCGTCAGTCTAGCTTGATGAGATCTATGGTCTTTGTGATCTCTGCCTTGTGAACCTGCATGCTTGTTAAAACAAAGGAACACGACAGAATTGAGTACATATCACTTGATCTGACGGCGGAGAAATACAGGCAAATTACATCGACGATCGTGGATGAATCCGGAATGGGAACTTGCACGTTTGATAAGACGAGGACGCTCAACAGAAATAGGTACGTGTCGCTTGATCCGATGGCTGAAAAATAAAGGTGAAATAGATTGACTGTCACTGATGGATCCAGAGTGGGAAGTTGCATGGTAGTTGGCAGTAAAGGGCGATAGCGAAATAGAAACTTCTCTACACATGGTTGATCATGGTGCATTCCGGATGCAAAAGCGGTTTGGTGGAAACCTCCAAAGGGAGCCTCCAGAGTGGGGTCTTATAAAATCAAAGTTTACTTGTTCGATGATTATTTTATTGGTGCTGGACGATTGAAAAAGACCTGCGTGCTCGTCAACCTTCAACTGTCAATTTCGAACACACGCAACCACCGTAACAGGTAAGGCTCAAACGCCCATAATTCGTCCATCTAATTACCGTTAGCAACTGAATTATGGACCAAGGAAAGGAATTGCAAGGGTCTGGTCGTATTTTAGATGATAGGGAAGACTATCTGGTTGATAGAGACAGAGGAGTGTGCGACCCTTTCCTGTCCATAGGAAGTGTATCAATCAGTAAAGAGAAGTTGTGGCAATATAATTCATAGGGAAATGATGTCTTAAACATCTGTAAATCTTTTTTATATTATTTTGCTATCGAACAAACTCTGCATTTCCCCGAGTTCACAGAATGGTGCGCGGTTAATTATTCCCCTTCTCAGAGAGTCATTGTGATTCAGTCTACGTCTCGAATACTCTGTAAAATTAATGCCAAAGTCGTCCGTGAAAATCTAAACTTTCCCGATAGTTACCCTGACAGTCGTGAACCTGTAAATAAGTCCATTCTTGCTGAATTGTACAAAAGTTGTGGAACTGAAGTTCGTTGCAAATTCCTGTCCAACATTTTGAAAGAAAGTTAGTCATTAGATGGTCTTTTCCTGCCTTACCATGTTCATATTTTCAAAGATGAAGTTCAATTAGTGGTATCCTTGGTCTGTCAAATCTTGGGTCTTGACGATGATTGTCATGTAAATGAAGTCATCCTTGGTTTTCTGTTAAAAATAAGTTCATTAGGTTCTGAGTCTCAGTCAGTTCCTGTATTCAGTCTAGATGAGTATGTGGCAGAAGCAACACATCTTCAATTAAGTGAATTCCCAAAGGTCTGATTCTTCAAGTTTCAGACTTATTTATTGAATATCTTGTTGTGCTCAAACGTCATCGAATTGCAGTTTTTGAACACCATGTTTTCTTCATATTTGCCCAAGCAAATCAACATGTTTGAATTTTCCAATTCAATCATGTCTGAAATTTACAAGATCTTATTGATGAGGTGTTACCCCGAGTCTTAGAAGAGATGAAATGCATGATGCAGTCCTCACCTGAGGACTGCGTTGGAGATTGTTTTCTATATAAGGATTCTACTGTTTTGAGGATATATGGATTTACTGGGGAACCATATAAGTTACCTATTTTCCTCACTCCCAAAGTTTTTGCATTAGAGTTCATGAGGCAAAGATTGCATTCAGAGGAAGAACATTTTGGTGCCTTTAAGAAATCTTTAAATATTAAATTCCCGCTTAAAATTGGTTCTTTTATTTTCAAAAATAAAGGTGCCCTGATGTTCATAGAAAAATTGCTGGAGAATATGGAATTCCAAAAAGAGTCAAGAGTAAATTATGATCCCCATCATATAATTTCCCTAAGAAAGCAGGAAAACAAAAACAAGCCATTTGACCACCAGTTTATTGAAGGTTTGAATGAAACAGCCAATCTGTTGCAATTTATGGAGACTCCAAGGTCTAATGAAGATGCAAGTACTTTACAAGTTGCAGTATCCCAAGTAACAGAGAGTCCTAATATTGTAATTAAAAGAAGTCTTTCTGAGTTCGAAAGAATGGAAGTGGATGAAGACGGGTCACACAAAAAAGCCAAATTGTTTCAAGTTGGTGGAGTTTTAAGTGAAGAGATTTCTGATGATTTCAAGAGGGTTGCTTTAGTCCCAACAAAATCTGTACAAGTAAATCAATTTTCTTTTAAAAGTGTACATAGTTCAGAATCAAGTCCAATTTTCAAATCCAAAGAGGAACTCAAGGCCAGTTATATGGAGAAGCGAAGGCAGTCTCTTTAAGAGATGAGGAGTTTACTTTCGCGGGTAAGAAGTTTAAACAATCCAAAAACCTCTTTGGTTTCTTCCAGAGATGTAGAAAGAAATACCTTCAAATTGGCCATGGTGAATGATAAAAATATGTCAGAGATGGAAATAAGGTTGGACAAGATTAGCGTACCCAACAAAATTTAGCTACACAAGAAAACAAGTGACATTATTTATTCAGATCTGTTACAAGCTATGGTGAGAATCAATAAACTACAAATTTTGGTAGATAAGTTAGAGGTTCAGGTAAAACATGAAAAAATTGAAAATAAGGCCAATGCCATTCAGATTAAGAAGCTACAAGCAAATATTATCAGTTCAGGGAGTGAAAGAGATAACACCCAATCAATCAGAAGAATGCTGGAAGAAAAGGACAACACCCTCTAAGTTTTGAAGAAAAAGTTGAAGATCCCAAGCACTGAGCATGTTCAATCATCCGAATTATTGGCATTGCAATAAGAGAAAGATAAGATCCACCAGGAGATGATGGAACATAAAGGAAGAGCTGTTAAATTACAAGAGGAAAAAGACAAGTGGGAAACTGAACGGAGTGAGCTGATATCTCAAATCTCCTTGCTGAAAAAGGACCAAAATGATGAAAAGGAGAACATAGAAGAATTGATGAGTCAAACTCCCACTGATGAGGACCTGTCTATTGTAAATATTGAGAAACCATTAAATGATTTTTCTGTAGATGATTTGTTAGTACCTATGTCCCAAGTAAGCCTAAAGGATGAAGAAATAAAAGAGTTGAAGGTAGAAAATGAAAAGATCAAGTCCGAGTTAGCCAAAGTAAGTGAGAATAAAAATAAAATATTGCAAGATAGAAATCAGCTGCAAAATAAATTCAATGAATTTAAAGAAAGAAACATTGGGAAGGGCCCTCTCCAGCGGGCGAAGCATATCATTTGGGACACCTTATCTGTAGAAATTACTAAATTCAGGCACTATTTGAACTTTATTGATGATCAAAGCACATTGATCAATTTGGCCAATCAAAGACTAAAGCTAGTAAATGAGAATATGGAGAGGAAACCCCTTGCTACAGCCCAGAACGCGTTGAATTTTTTAAATTCATTAACATATCAAAAGTTGCATGATATAGGAGTAAAGGACGAAATAGCAATGGTATTATGGGCTAAAAAGTTTATCCACAAGCATCAGTTAATGAAAATGGTCCAGGAAAAAACTGATGAAATGATTTCACAAGTTAATGGTTTCAAACAGGCTTTTAAGGAACTATTTGAGGACGGCTTGCCTTCCTTTTGGGACGAGGAGGGTCAAATGTTTTCACAAGAACACTATCACAGCCTGTTAGTTCAAAGCTGCATGGACCATTCCAAATTTGATGATTTAGAAAAAGGTTTGATAGGGAAAGTTATAGTGGATAAGCTGACAAAGGACTTTGAAATATTACAAAAATTCCTGATTATCCGGAGAGGATTACCTAAAGTATCATATGAAACCTACATGGAGCTAGAGGTGTCAATTCAAGAGATGATGGAATATGATATTCCAAGCGCAGAGCAGTGGAAAGCCATAGAGAGATCCGGGAAAACGAAGTAAATCCTTTACTCATAAATACATGTGTTGCGCGCTGAGGAGCTTCTTAGACGAGGACATGTTATCAAGTTGATTTTAACTTAATGATCTGCTAGGATCGAAGCTATAGTTTATTCCTAGGAGTTAGGAATTTAGTTATAAGACTTTGATTAAGCCGGTTAT
Organism: Pseudotsuga menziesii; assembly: GCA_001517045.1. NCBI lineage: Eukaryota > Viridiplantae > Streptophyta > Pinopsida > Pinales > Pinaceae > Pseudotsuga > Pseudotsuga menziesii. Next base: position 49,064 of record LPNX010466110.1, on the reverse strand, counting down.
TCAGTTATGAATCTTCTTGGAAGATGAATCAAATTTATGTATATAATTGCATTTATTTTATTTCATGGGGGTTGGAACCCATCTTGTTGTTAAATGATTTTGAAGACATATTATATTTGAATAACAGAGCGAATGCATAAGAGTTATTAGAGATTCCTGTGTCATTGATATTACAGTCCGTATTTCTTTCCTTATGTGATTGTGTTTTCCAGTGTAACACTTCATTCCGTTTTTTCTTCATATCTGAAACATAGTGTTGGATGGTTAGAATTCATAATGTTTATGCTCTGATCATTGTTTTGGATATTTTATACATTTTTCTACTAAAGTTAATATAGAACTCATATTTTATGCTCTGTATTAATGGGCTGTTCATTGTCTCTTCTGTCTCACCTGAACTAAATGAATGACTGTGATGGAATGGTTATCTTGCCTTTGATAAATCTCATGTATATGTCTTTGTGATATTTTTATTTATATGTGACCCCATGCCCAATGGTTATATGTTGTTTCAACCATCTATACGAATCTTTGAATGTTGGTTTATATCTGGTCTTGTTAAATCAGTATTGAGAGATCCCTCTCTGGAAGAAAAAACCAGTTTCTTTCTAAAGTGGTTTTGCTGTTACCTTGGGATTTACCTTTCACAACCTTGGGTACATTCTGAGTGCTAACAAACTGGCGCCGTTGCCGGGCAACGAAAGTGCATATATGCCCTGGGAGAACGACAGAGTTGAAGAGAGATTTCTGTGGGAAAATAGGAATTTTAACAGTAAAGAAGGTTGTATATTTTCCCTGGCGACTCCATTATAAAACTTTTTCAGAACTTAAGGAGTCATTCTGGCTTCGAGAAGACACACGCGAGGTAACTTTGATACCGAATTCTTGAAAAGTTTTGAAGACCCATAAAAATTATTCAAAAGAAAAAATAAAGAAAAGTTAGGTTTTCGTTTGTCTACTGCATCATCATCTCAAGATTCTCATATTGATCCAAAATGGGAAGTTAATGCTGGGAAAATTCTGTTGAGAACCAAATCTGAGTCTGACCTTAAGAATACTGAGTTCAATCCTCGTAGGTTAAAATATTATTTATTGGATTCTCTCCGGAGAGATTTACAACAAACCACGAAAGTTGAAACATTTACCTCTCAAAATACTCAAAGCTCTTTAGTTCCTGTGAATCCACCTAGACCAATGGCAGCCAGATTTGCTCCTTTGTGTTTGCCTCCTTTATTACATGACCTTCCTCAGAACTATTCCCAAAGAATTTCTTTATTTGATGGAGAAGGTGGCATAACCGCAAAACAACATGTTGCCAAGTTTGAAGATTTCATTGAATTAGAAGAAGTGGATTATCCAGATGTTAAAATGCGGTTATTTGCCCAAAGTTTGTCAGGCGAGGCAAAGAAATGGTTTAAAGATTTTCCAAATGGGTCTATAATGAATTTTCAGGCTTTACATAATGCATTTTTAGATAGGTGGGATGATAAACAGAACCCTTTACAGCTCTTATCTCAGTATAACAGTCTCAAAAAAGGAGGTTTCGAATCTGTCCATGAATTTTCTAGCAGGTTCATGAGGGTTTATAATTCCATTCCGGAGGATATAAAACCTTTTGCGGCCGCAACCAAATTACACTATGCTGGAGATTTTCATAATGATTTTGTGTTTTCATTAAGGGAGAGAAAATCGACAACTCTTGCTGCCATGTTTACGAATGGTTTAGAAGTAGAAGCCAATATGATGGCAAGTGGAAAGATGAAACATATAGATATTGATAGAAGGAAAAAAGAATAAAATTTGCCTTTTGCTTATTCTTCTACTAATGATGTCAAATTTGAAATGATGTTGAAAACCATGGAAAAGTTGATGGACAGATTAACTATGGATAAAAGGGAATTCAATAGAGAACAAGCTGAGCCTCAAATTAGGAATCCTAATTTCAGAAGACCGAATCCTCTTGTTCCTCCCCAAAACCGACAGAGAGATCTGAGGAATCCAAGAAATCAAGAGGAACAACAAATCCGTCCACCATTTCCTGAAAATTATGTCACTGATGAAGAAGATCCAGCTGAAAATGAGATTCACCTTTTTGGAGAGCAGGATTCAGAGATATATCTTACCGAGGAAGAGCATAACATGTTTGAACAGGAAGGTGGAAACGAAGAACTTGAGATGGAGACCGAGCAGTATCAAAGGGGTTATTTACATGCTATGGATTATGTGCAGAGGAAAATCAGATTGAGAAACAGGGAAGTTCTCATAAATAAAGGGAAGGCAAACCCAAATCATCCTTCCACTAGTTCTCTGAATGTAGAAAAGGGAAAAGAACTACAAAAAGAGTCTTTTATAAATAAAGAATTTGAAAATGATGTTCAAAGAGATAAAATAATGAAGCAGGTGGCTCCAGTCAATGTCGAAAGAATTGGTTCTGGCTTTAATTTACAAAATGAACTTTCAAAGCTAAAAATCTCTGTTCCATTTAATGAGTTATTGAGGAACACTGAATATAGAAATACTATCACAAAAATGGTCAAAAGTCAAGGGGAATGGTAGTCTAACATTTTAGAATTAAATGATGATAATCCTACTATTTGGGTCAAAGGTGAAGAAGTCCCTCCTTTCTATTTGAGTTTAAATGTGCATGATAAGGTGGTTCACAATGCCATGCTAGACTCAGGGGCATCACATAACCTAATGCCGAAAGGAGTGGTAGAGAGTTTGGGATTGGAAGTAACAAGACCTTATAAATATTTGTACTCGTTTGATTTTAAAAGAGTAAAATTCCTTGGTTTGATTAAAGATATGGTGGTAACCCTAAATAAATTTCCATCTAAAACTATAGTCATGGATGTAGTAGTGGCAGATATTCCACCTAAGTTCAGGGTGCTATTATCAAGATCTTGGACTTTCAAGTTGAAAGGTAGTTTATAGATGGATATGTCATATGCCACAATTCCTGTTCGAGATGGGGGCAGAAGATTATATAGTGAAAAAAGAACTCCTTATATAGTAAGCAGTCAAGATAAACCTGAGATTCACCATATATATGTTGTTGATACTGATTTGGGGTCTTCTATTTTCTTTAATGATGTTGTCCCACATGATTTAGAAGAAGCATTGTAGAAGAACTTTGAGGAAAATAAGGAAAAGGAAGTGATGGAACAGGATGCTTTGGAAGGGAAACAAAAAAGGGAGGCCCAGTGGATTATGTACTTTGATGGATCTGCCGCAAAAATAGGTGCTGGAGCCGGTGTGTATATAATTTCTCCTATTCGGGATTTCAAAGCTCTATCATATAAATTAACATTTGAATGCACAAATAATGTGGCAGAATATGAAGCTTTGTTACTGGGATTGCATGCTTTGAAAGATTTGGGAGCTCAAAAAAAAGGGTCTTAGGAGATTCAGAGTTGGTGATAAATCAAGTAAATGAGAGCTATCAAACCAGGCATCCTCGGATGAGGGCTTATAGAAACGAAGTATGGGATATGTTTGGTAACATCTTTACAGAGCATACAATTCAGGTAGTTCCTAGACATGAAAATTTGGTAGCTGATTCTTTAGCTGTGGCTGCTGGAAAATTTGAAACCCCTATTGCTAGTCAAAGGGAATATCAGGTGGAAATTGTGAATAGACCATCTATTCCTGATAATTCCAAATATTTTCAAGTATTCGAAGATGACATGCAAATCAGAAGGTTCTTAGAACTCTCAGGAGAATTTGTGAATACTCCTATTGACACTGAAAATGACAATGACGAGAGTATTCAAGATGGCGAAGGACCTGATGAAGAAAGGAGGGCGCTGAGAAGTTAAAGGGAACCTTAGGAGGTAAGGATATTATCCAGTTGAAAAACAATTTCATACCACGAGGGCTAATTCCTTTAGAAAAACTTTTTGATTAGAATGATGTGGCTAAGAATCCCAAGGTAAGGCCTATTGAGAATGCTGTTGAAGATAGGAATATTGGCACTGAAGAAAATCCTAAGATTATAAAATTATCCAAGAAATTGCCTGAAAAAGAAAAGGAAGAATATGTGAAATTAATGAAAAAATACACTGATGTATTTGCTTGAAGTTATGAAGACCTTAAGGAGTATGATACATCTATCATACAACATACTATTCCTATAAAGCCTGGAGAGAAACCTTTCAAGTAGAAGCTTAGAAGGATAAACCCTAAGTTGCTTCCTATTATCGAGAAAGAAATCAAGAAGCTATTTGATGCCAAGATCATTGTAACTCTAAGGTTTTCGAAGTGGGTTGCAAACTTGGTTCCTGTTAGAAAAAAGAATGGAGAAATCAGGTTGTGTATAGATTTCTGGAACTTGAATAAAGTCTCTATGAAGGATAATTATCCTTTACCAAAGATGGACCATATATTGCAGAAAGTAGTTGGAGCTGAAAGAATTTCAATGCTGGATGGTTTTTTTGGTTATAACCAGATAAAAGTATTACCTGAAGGTCAAGATAAAACTGCATTTACTACACCTTGGGGCACTTTTATGTATGCAAAGATGCCTTTCGGCCTAATGAATGCAGGGGCTAGTTTTCAGCGAGCTATGGACATTGCTTTCACAGGGGAAATTGGGAATTTTGTAGTGATCTACATGGATGATATCACAGTCTATTCAAAATCTGACAGAGAGCATCTGCATCATTTAGAGAAAGTTTTCATGAAATGTAGGAAGTTTGGTATATCATTGAATCCAAAGAAGTCCAGTTTTTGATTGGAATAAGGAAAGTTGTTGGTCCATATAATATCAAAAGATGGAATAAAAATTGATCTTGAAAGTGTGAATGCAATTTTGAAAGTAGGTGAACCCAGGAGTAAAAAGGAAATACAATCATTCTTGGGGTAGGTAAATTTTTTGAGAAGGTTTGTGTCAAGTTTTGCTGAGATCCTAATGAACATCACAAATATGTTGAAGAAGGGTCATGAGCTGAAATGGAATGCTGAAGCTAGAAAGTCTTTTTGGGAAATAAAAAAAAGTAATATCAGAGGCTCCTGTGTTAGTGAGTCCAGATTTTACCAAAGACTTCCCAGTATTTTCATATGCTTAAGAATATACTATAGCAGCAGTTTTATTACAGAAAAATAATGAGAATTTGGAACAGCCCATAGCATTTTTCAGTAAAAGGTTGAGGGATGGAGAATTGAAATATGACATCATGGAGAAACAGGCATATGCTTTAGTCAAAGCAATGAAGGATTTCAGAGTGTATATTCTGCATTCGCATATAATTGCACATGTCCCATCTGCTGCAGTGAAAGGGATTTTGACACAACCAGATCCAAAAGGGAGAAGAGCAAAATGGATTGCTACATTACTGGAGTACGATATAGAAATAAAGCCCACAAATTTGGTGAAAGGACAAGGATTAGCTAAAATGATGGCTAATTCAAATTGTGAGGCTTTGCAAATTAATTTCCTATCTCACCAAGCTAATCAGTTGGATACAGAAGTGGAAGTAATGGCTCATTTCATGGCATCTCCATGGTACTCTGATATTGTTCACGTCCTCTGAAATTTACAAGCTCCAGAAGGATTGAGTAAGTCAAAGGCCCGGTCCATAAAATTGAAAGCTGCTAAATTTTGTATTTTAAATCAATATCTTTATTGGAAGGACCCCGGAGGTGTGTTACTAAACTGTCTTTTAGAAAATGAAGCTCAGCATACAGTCAAAGAATTTCATAATGGGGATTGTGGAGGACATCACTCTTGGAAAGTGACTGCAAACAAAATTCTAAGAGCAGGCTATTATTGGCCTACATTATTTTCAGATGTGTATAAAGAAACCAGTAAGTGTCATCAATGCCAAATTTTTGACGAAAAAAGAAAAGTACTTCCTCTTCCTCTGAATCCAATAACGGTAGAAGCTCCTTTCCAACAATGGGGGTTGGATTTTATTGGTGAAATAAACCCCAATTCTTCGGGGCAACACAAATGGCTTTTGATGGCTATAGATTATTTTACTAAATGGATTGAAGCAATTCCCACTAGAAGAGCCACTGGAAATGTAATCATGGATTTTCTTGAGGAAAATATATTGGCTCGATTCGGATGCCCCAGAAGGATAGTAACAGACAATGCGGCTGCGTTCAAATCCAAGAAAATGATTGATTTCTGTCACAAGTATCATATAAGCCTAAATCATTCAACTGCCTATTATCCGGAAGGAAATGGGTTCGCTGAATCTTCGAATAAAAGCTTAGTAAGGATTATCAGGAAGCTGTTGGAAGATAATAAAAGGTCCTGGCATACCAAGCTCAAGTATGCTCTATGGGCTGATAGGATTAGTACCATGTCTCCATTCCAACTGGTGTATGGAACTGAAGTCATTTTCCAGCATCATTGGGTGTTCCAGTTATGAGATATTTCCAAGATCAACAAGAAGAACCAAATCATATGAAAAGGAGGATAAATCAGATTATTGAGCTGGACGAGCGAAGGAATAAGGCTTATGACACGGTGCAGTCACATCAAGAAAAAATGAAAAATACTTTTGATAGAAGAATCAAAGAAGAACAATTTCAGATTGATGATTTAGTCTTGAAGTGGGATGCTCCCAAAGAAGATAAACATGGGAAATTCGATCATATGTGGGTAGGTCCTTATGTTGTTGCTGGCTATAGAGGACAAAACACATTTTTGCTAGAATATCCAAACAGTCTGGATAGTAACCCTGTCAATGGAAGGTATTTGAAGCATTACCTATCCTAAGGAGGAAGGCAGAATTTGTATTATAGCCTGTAAATACTTATTTTTCTTTACAAAGTGAACACAAATGGTAAGCCAAATGTATTTGAAGCCCGCGGTGAAGGCCCTAAGATTTAGGAGGCATGCTTTTCCTTTCTAAAAAAAATAAAATAATATATCTACGAAAAACAAAAGAGGAGTTTTCCAGAAGTTATTGTGAAAAATCAAAAACAGGCACCTGGTCTACGAGTTCTTTGATACCTCGCAGGGAGGATATCATCCCCAGATGGAGCCAGTTGTTAACAACCCTACTTAGTAGAGGCTCGAAAATATCATAGTGAAGAAGAGGTAATGGTCGTTTGTAATACTTTGGTTAAAATTTTATGGTATGAAAGTATGGCAAGAGGCGAAAAACAATGAGTTATCAAAGGATCTAATGGTGCGAAGAAAAAAGATGAAGATCAATGGCTTGTATTGTGTCTGCTCTCTAAAATATGCAATAAGGATAAGTACATGTGGATGTTCGATGTAGCATAGAGATCAACGGTCGTCAGTCCAGCTTGATGAGATCTACGGTCTTTGTGATCTCCGCCTTGTGAACCTGCACGTTTGTTAAAACAAAGGAACCTGACGGAATTGAGTACATATCACTTGATCTAACGGCGGAGAAATAAAGGCGAATTACATCAATGATCATGGATGAATCCAAAACGAGAACTTGCACGTTTGATAAGACGAGGATGCTCGGCGGAAATAGGTACGTGTCGCTTGATCCGATGGCTGAAAAATAAAGGTGAAATAGATTGACGGTCACTGATGGATCCGGAGTAGGAAGTTGCGCGGTAGTTGGAACTAAAGGACGGTAGCGAAATAGAAACTACTCTACACGTGGTCGATCATGGTGCATTCTGGAGGCAAAAGCGGTTTGGTGGAAACCGCCAAAGGGAGCCTCCGGAGTGGGGTCCTATAAAAGCAAAGTTTACTTGTTCGGCGATTATTTTATTGGCGCCGAACGATTGAAAAAGACCTGCGTGCTCATCAACCTTCAACTGTCAATTTCGAACACACGCAGCCACCATAACAGGTAAGGCTTGAACGACCATAATTCGTCCATCTAATTACCATTAGCAACTGAATTATGGACCAAGGAAAGGAATTGCAAGGGTCTGGTCGTATTTTAGATGACAGGGAAGACTATCTGGTTGATAGAGACAGAGGAGTGTGCAACCCTTTCCTGTCCATAGGAAGTGTATCAGTCAGTAAAGAGAAGTTGTGGCAATATAATTCACAGGGCAATGCTGTCTTAAACGTCTGTAAATCCTTTTTATATTATTTTGCTATCGAACAAACTCTGCATTTCCCCGAGTTCGCAGAATGGCGCGCAGTTAATTATTCCCCTTCTCAGAGAGTCATTGTGAGTCAGTCTACGTCTCGAATACTCTGTAAAATTAATGCCAAAGTCGTCCGTGAAAACCTAAACTTTCCTGATAGTTACCCTGACAGTCGTGAACCTGTAAATGAGTCCATTCTTGCTGAATTGTACAAAAGTTGTGGAATTGAAGTTTGTTGCAAATTCCTGTCCAACATTTTGAAAGAAAGTCAGTCATTATATGGTCTTTTCCTGCCTTGCCATGTTCATATTTTCAAAGATGAAGTTCAATTAGTGGTATCCTTGGTCTGTCAAATCTTGGGTCTTGACGATGATTGTCATGTAAATGAAGTCATCCTTGGTTTTCTGTTAAAAATAAGTTCATTAGGTTCCGAGTCTCAGTCAGTTCCTGTATTCAGTCTAGAAGAGTATTTGGCAGAAGCAACACATCTTCAATTAAGTGAATTCCCAAAGGTCAGATTCTTCAAGTTTCAGACTTATTTATTGAATATGTTGTTGTGCTCAAACGTCACCGAATTGTAGTTTTTGAACACCATGTTTTCTTCAGATTTCCCCAAGCAAATCAACATGTCAAAAATTTACAAGATGTTATTTGATGAGGTGTTACCCCGGGTCTTAGAAGAGATGAAATGCATGGTGCAGTCCTCACCTAAGGACTGCGTTGGAGATTGGTTTCTATATAAGGATTCTACTGTTTTGAGGATATATGGATTTACTGGGGAACCATATAAGTTACCTGCTTTCCTCACTCCCAGATTTTTTGCATTAGAGTTCATGAGGCAAAGATTGCATTCAGAGGAAGAACATTTTGGGGCCTTTAAGAAATATTTAAATATTAAATTCCCGCTTAAAATTGGTTCTTTTATTTTCAAAAATAAAGGTGCCTTGATGTTCATAGAAAAATTGCTGGAGAATATGGAATTCCAAAAAGAGTCAAGAGTAAATTATGATCCCCATCATATAATTTCCCTAAGAAAGTAGGAAAACAAAAACGAGCCGTTTGACCACCAGTTTATTGAAGGTTTGAATGAAACAACCAATCTGTTGCAGTTTATGGAGACTCCAAGGTCTGATGAAGATGCAAGTACTTTACCAGTTGCAGTATCCCAAGTAACAGAGAGTCCTAATATTGTAATTAAAAGAAGTCTTCCTGAGGTCGAAAGCATGGAAGTGGATGAATATGGGTCACACAAAAAAGCCAAATTGTTTCAAGTTGGTGGAGTTTTAAGTGAAGAGATTTCTGATGATTTCAAGAGGGTTGCTTTAGTCCCAACAAAATCTGTACAAGTAAATCAATTTTCTTTTAAAAGTGTAGATAGTTCAGAATCAAGTCCAATTTTCAAATCCAAAGAGGAACTCAAGGCCAGTTATATGGAGAAGCGAAAGCAGTCTCTTGAAGAGACGAGGAGTTTACTTCCACGGGTAATAAGTTTAAACAATCCAAAAACCTCTTTGGTTTCTGCCAGAGATGTAGAAAGAAATACCTTCAAATTGGCCACGACGAATGATAAAAAGATATCAGAGATGGAAATAAGGTTGGACAAGATTAGCGTACCTAACAAAATTCAGCTACACAAGCAAACAAGTGACATTATTTATTCATATATGTTACAAGCTATGGTGAGAATCAATAAACTACAAATTTTGGTATATAAGTTAGAGGTTCAGGTAAAACATGAAAAAATTGAAAATAAGGCCAATGCCATTCAGATTAAGAAGCTACTAGAAAATATTATCAGTTTAGGGCGTGAAAGAGATTACACCCAAGCCATGAGAAGAATGCTGGAAGAAAAGGAAAACGCCCTCCAAGTTTTGAAGAAAAAGTTGAAGATCCCAAGCACTGATCATGTTCAATCATCCGAATTATTGGCATTGCAAGAAGAGAAAGATAAGATCCACCATGAGATGATGGAACATAAAGGAAGAGCTGTTAAATTACAAGAGGAAAAAGACAAGTGGGAAACTGAACGGAGTGAGCTGATATCTCAAATCTCCTTGCTGAAAAGTGACCAAAATGATGAAAAGGAGATCATGGAAGAATTGATGAGTCAGACTCCCACTGATGAGGACCTGTCTATTGTAAATATTGAGAAACCATTAAATGATTTTTCTGCAGATGATTTGTTAGTACCTATGTCCCAAATAAGCCTAAAGGATGAAGAAATAAAAGAGTTAAAGGTAGAAAATGAAAAGATCAAGTCCGAGTTAGCCAAAGTAAGTGAGAATAAAAATAAAATATTGCAAGACAGAAATCAGCTGCAAAAGAAATTCAATGAACTGAAAGAAAGAAACATTGGGAAGGGCCCTCTCCAGGGGGCGAAGCATATCATTTGGGACACCTTATCTGTAGAAATTACTAAATTCAGGCACTATTTGAACTTTATTGATGATCAAAGCACATTGATCAATTTGGCCAATCGGAGACTAAAGCTAGTAAATGAGAATATGGAGAGGAAACCCCTTGCTACAGCCCAGAACGCGTTGAATTTTTTAAATTCATTAACATATCAAAAGTTGCATGATATAGGAGTAAAGGATGAAATAGCAATAGTATTATGGGCTAAAAAGTTTATCCACAAGCATCAGTTAATGAAAATGGTCCAGGACAAAACTGATGAAATGATTTCACAAGTTAATGGTTTCAAACATGCTTTTTAGGAACTATTTGAGGACGGTCTGCCTTCCTTTTGGGACGAGGAGGGTCGAATGTTTTCGCAAGAACACTATCACAGCCTGTTAGTTCAAAGCCGCATGGACCATTCCAAATTTGATGATTTAGAAAAGGGTTTGACAGGGAAAGTTATAGTGGATATGCTGACAGAGGAATTTGAAATATTACAAAAATTCCTGATTATCCAGAGAGGATTACCTAAAGTATCATATGAAACCTACATGGAGCTAGAGGTGTCAATTCGAGAGATGATGGAATATGATATTCCAAGCACAGAGCAATGGAAAGCCATAGAGAGATTCGGGAAAACGAAGTACATCCTTTACTCATAAAGACAGGTGTTGTGCGCTGAGGAGCTGCTTGGATGAGGACATGTTATCAAGTTGATTTTAACTTAATGATCTGTTAGGATCGAAGCTGTAGTTTACTCCTAGGAGTTAGGAATTTAGTTACGAGACTTTGATTAAGCCGGTTATTCAGTTATGAATCTTCTTGGAAGATGAATCAAATTTATGTATATAATTGCATCTATTTTATTTGATGGGGGTTGGAACCCATCTTGTTGTTGAATGATTTTGAAGACATATTATATTTGAATAATAGAGCGAATGCATAAGAGTTATCAGAGATTCCTGTGTCATTGATACTACAGTCCGTATTTATTTCCTTATGTGATTGTCTTTTCCAGTGTAACACTTCACTCTGTTTTTCTTTATATCTGAAACACAGTGTTGGATGGTTAGAATTCATAATGTTTATGCTCTGATCATCGTTTTGGATATTTTATACATTCTTTTACTAAAGTTAATATAGAACTCATCTTTGATGCTCTGTATTAATGGGTTGTTCATTGTCTCTTCTGTCTCACCTGAACTAAATGAATGACTGTGATGGAATGGTTATCTTGCCTTTGATAAATCTCATGTATATGTCATTGTGATATTTTTATTTATATGTGACCCCACTCCCAATGGTTATATGTTGTTTCAATCGTCTATACAAATATTTGAATGTTGGTTTATATCTGGTCTTGTTAAATCTGTATTGAGAGATCCCTCTCTGGAAGAAAAAACCAGTTTCTTTCTAAAGTGGTTTTGCTGTTACCTTGGGATTTACCTTTCACAACCTTGGGTACATTCTGAGTGCTAACAAAGGTGATAAACAAGCTCTCTTGCTCAAGAACAAAATCAAAAGGAATGAGGGTCGGTGTACCAAAAATCCATCTGTAAATTGTTGTTATACCCTATTGTCACTGTCGATGCTTGTGTTTTATTAATCAATCATGATTATGCATTTTTGGAAAAATTATAAGACTTCCTGTCAATGTGTGCTTGATTGATACATTAGTACCTTATCATGCACGTGGAATCTCTGAATGCTTGTGCATTCACCTACATGCGGCAGACATTTATTTAATGCGTAAAAGGTGTTTACAATGCTCATGTTGCTGCCAACTATTGCTCCTTTTTACATCGATCAATTATATTTTATATGCATCCATTATGAGGGATCCCATATCATTTTTGTTCAATGAGCTACTCCAATTTGTATGCTTGGTTTCTAATCCTGATAAAAAATGCTGTACACAGTTCTAAATGAAGAAGCATTTTTTATGAAGTGCTTATAGCCTGTGATCTCGAAATTTATACCTCATTGATTGCACTCTACCTTTGACGGTATGCAAATGGATTACCGAGGGAGGGTCTAATTGGCATATAAGAATATATCAAAAAACCTTTAAAACAAAAAAAAACAAGTATGGCATTTAGGAACTCAACAGGGATGATTTTAAGGAACCATACTTATTTAAAAGTGTAGAAATATTGGCGAATCTTACCAATTCTTAAAATGACAACTATAAAGAGTTTGCCTATATTTTTCAAAAAATATTTTAATTTCCAAGGATTTATATCGTTTATATAATAATTTGGCGATTTTTAGGGTGAAAATTTGTTACCCCATCAAAATTGGGCAAAATAGGGCTTCAAAAAATGCAAAATGGTGAATCTTTTTTTAGATAAAAACATGGAAAAATAGCCCATTGGGCTAAATTTCACCCCTAAAATTATCCCTGGAACTCAATCCAAAGCGTTGATGTTAGTGTTACATTTATTTATGAGCATGCATAAAACCTATTACGAAACTAGAAATCAAGGTTTGTTGGGTTGTAGCTTACCCAAAACTCTGTGTAGTTATTGACACATATTTCATGCAGCTGGTGTGAAATTTTTGGCGAATAGAATGTGAGATTTTTCTTCATCAAAATATAGAGATTCCATTTATTTATTTAATGCGTCTTTCATACTCTGTGATCTTGTGGCATTTATGTAACAATATGATGGTGATTTGGTGTAACGATGGCTCATGTTTGCGGCTTGTTAACTTATTCTATCTCTATCTTGAAACAATCATCTGTTTTCACTTTCATTCTTTGTCATTTTGCTGATGAAAGGAAGGTACGTGGTTGCATCTTCAAGAGACAGGTAAAACAATCTCAACTATGCAATACCATATTTTGTTAAGATCAAATGACACATTGAAGGAACTACTTAATGAGTTTCCACCTTAATAAACAAATATTAATCATGGCAAAATCTAGATGATCTGCTGCAAATTTTATGGCATGGTGTGATTCCTCATATCTGGCAATTGGCGCAGTTTATGAATTCTTGAACAACTAGTTGCAACCCCTCTTGACTTTGGGAATAGCGAAAATATCTCAAACTTGAGATGGCAGATTAAATTCTTGAAACTAATTATTGACTTCAACAAACGTAAGTCGATCCTTCCTTTTATAGCATTGATTAGTTTTGTTAAAATTTTGGGACAATTCCCATAATTTATGGCTATTTCATGGTACACATTTCTTCACAAAAACGATGCCTCCTTGAGATATGGTATCTCTTTTATGGTTATTCGTAAGATTTTTTACCTTCAGATTGGTTTGGACAATCCTTCAATTGATATTCATGTTAATATTGGACATAATAATTAGACTATTGCCAAATAATTTTGTTAAAAAACTCATAGGATCACCTTTCCACTATTTTTAACCTGCGCAAGAAAATGTGCATAATGATAAACTCAGTATTATGGTTTATTTGTAAAAAACATAATGTAAACTCATGATGACTTTTGCTCACCATACAATAGAAATCTTAGGTAACGAACAAGAAAATTTCTGCCTTTCAGAGAAGAGATTGGTTATACCATGCCCCCATCAGTGATGCTGGCTATTCACTATACCAACCGACCCATATATCTTAAAAAGGATATCTATATTTCCCACCACCAGCCCAACAACGGAATTACCTATTGATTCTCTGGTTTTTTTCCTCAACAAGAGCACACAAAAGAGAATATTTTCTCAAGTGGTCACAAAGGAGAAATATAACTTGACAAAGTTCGTGAAAATTGAAAGGTGCAAAGAGAAATAGCTATGCCAAGTTATCTGAAGAACCATAGGTAATAGACATGACAATTACATTTCCCAAGACATTCAAAACCCTAGGCATGATCATGGACACTGTGTGGCAAGGAAGATGTCTAAACGGGATGGTGAGTATGCATCACATTAGTTGGGGTCACCATGCTTTAATATCAGTCACATGGTCTTCACCAAAATCTTAACCACTTTGATTTGAGTAGTTGGTTAAATAAATGTAAGAATCAATCCTTAGATTATAACTTTTCATGTATTGAATGTACATGGGGAAATGGAAACCAGCATGCTTGGAGACAAATTCAAATTTGGCATAAAACAAAAAAAATGACGTAAAACAAACCATTTTTTCAAAATCATCATCATTAGCAGTTGAGATCTCATTCCAAATTCAAAGAAGTTGCTTGCCTGCCATAGGTTTGGAGAAGATTTGAATTATGGACAACCAACATAACACAAGTGTGCATAATCACCTATAATGATATAAACATAACATAAGTGTGCAGAATCACCTGTAATGATATAAGAAATATTCTGATTCGGACAGGACAAATAAGGTTCACATTCAAACAGAGAGAGGGAAGATTCGTTTGGTCTTGTAAAATATCATTACCTTTTGATTTTCAATAGAACAATCAATTAATCCATGGCACTTAATGGTACATTGCACAAATGAAATGACAACTTTCATGAGGTCTCCTTCTGTGACATCCGAGCAGGTAATTAGCTACTTCAATGGAGGTTCATAAACCTCATTGAACCTGCATCAACTTAAAGAGTTGAATCCAGTTCAACCACTCTTGCACAGTCTCATCGGTCATACTAGATAAACCACTGAAAAAACAATCTACCTTGTTGTGTTTGGAAAGAAACCAACGAATGGACATTCTACGACTTTAAAAATAGTCTCATAACTTAATAAATAAAGCTATTTAAACATATACATAAGGCAGGGACTAGCTGCCTTTAGCAGCCTCCCTTGTTATAGTTATTTATCTTTTGTATACCTTTTACATAAATCTTTTTGTGAATAAATTCACATTCATATATATTTATATATAATAATTTGAATTTGAATTATAAACTTATATATTAAGGTAATTATATGTGTGTGTGTGTGTGGCCATTTGTAATGATAGTGGCTCAATGGAGGTAATATATTTCAACAATGGCCATATACTCATAGTACTAATATAGTTTGTCTCATAAGCAAATAATTTGCCTTAAATTCCTATTATATTTAATATTAAACACTGGTTTAAGTTGAACTCATTCATTCATATGTTATGGTTCAAACATTATTATTAATAGCCATTGTTTTCTAGTTCACAAGCTCTTGAAATCTACTTACATTTTTAAAAAATGGGATTACGTTATTATCCATTCAATTAAACTAATTGAATGGTTAATAACACTAAAGATCATAGTTAAAATACCATAACACATAACTACTAGCATGACACCTACAAATTTTAGGTTATCAAGCGAACACTTTACTTTTCTTCAAGTGCTAATAGGACCAAGATGAATCCCGACATCAATGAATTATACCTTCATGGATTTCCATCCATTTACCTCTCCCCTATTGGATTTCATGCCCCTATCATTTATTTTCAGTCTCCTAAGTCTACATGTTTAAATTTACAACTTAAGGAATAAATAGCGATTCTTACAAAGTTTATGTCAAGGCCTTTGCAAAGAACACTTACATAAAAAAAGAGAGCATGGAGGGATGTTACAACCACCCCCCCCTCCCCCCCCACTTGGAAGTACACCAAATATCATAGTTAAAATACCATAACGCATAAGTACTAGAGTGACACCTACAAATTTTAGGTTATCAAGCGAACACTTTACTTTTATTCAAGTGCTAATAAGACCAAGATGAATCCTGACATAAATGAATTATACCTTCATGGATTGCCATCCATTTACCTCTCCCCTATTGGATTTCATGCCCCTATCATTTAGTTTCAGTCTCCTAAGTCTACATGTTTAAATTTACAACTTAATAAATAAATAGTGGTACTTACAAAGTTTATGTCAAGGCCTTTGCAAAGAACACTTACATAAAAAAAGAGAGCATGGAGGGATGTTACACCCCCCCCACTTGGAAGTACACCCTTAGTGTTGGTATCTTCCAAATATTTTATCTTCAACACACATTTTCCCTTTCAATTATACAACTTCAACTATCTTTCCCTGCTTTGGCATTCTCTAACATCTTTTATGCTTTTTGTCTTTGCAACCTGTTCTTTACAAAATATTATAAGGTTTTTCAATGTTTACCATAAACATATGCATAAGCATAAACTCTCAAAACCAACTAATCATAAATAGTAATTTATTTTTACAACGTACTACAACTACTTTTCATAACATCCTTTTAGAGCTTAGTCGTGCTCTCAAGATGCACCTGCAACAATGTTAGTCATTCATGACATACATAAAATTCATGTTTTAAAACAAAACCATTTGTGCATTTTATGACATGTGTCTTTTCCACTTTTAACATCTGTATTCATACATTCCATATGGTAGTGTTTTTCTCAAGTATTTTAATCATTCCACTTGGTTCACAATAGAAGTAATCATATTAAGTTAACATAACATTTGTGTAATGATAAATTTCTCACATATTTTTAAACTTATACTAAATAAAAAGAATTACTAATGCACATATCAATAATCATTTGATCACATTTATCACATGAGGATTCACCTCAGATAATAATTTTCATCTAGTGCTTCATCGGTCATCTATCATGGTGCATTAAATTCCAAAATAACAATATTCACAGACATACCTTTTACATGGATTGATGTTCCAAATAGTTCTTGGCTGCAATCTTCTTTCAGAAGTTCTGGAATATATATACATGAGGGTCATTTCCTCACGAAACCATTAGTTCATGTGCAAGCCTCCTCAATTTATATATATTTATTTATATGATACAAGGACAATACCATTCATCATCCTTTTACGGCTCTTGGGTGTATCTCCTAAAAAGACCTTGGAAGCTCTCATGGCTTGGAAGTCCAAATACCTCATATATAAATTCAATATTATCATTGACGTTCCATAGCTTTCAAAACTCAAAATCAATCTGTGTACACATATCATCGAGTAGAGTCAAGCATTTAGAGGATACCAACTTAGGGAAAACATTTAAACCTTTATTAAGTAGACTTGCCAACATGGTCCCTTTATGAATCATTATGGATTCCTGTAATGCTAGTATTTTCCCTTAGCCCATAAATTCTATTCTAAGAAATTGAAGATCTTTTTCCCATAAACTATAGGCATATCTAAGCACTCAATAATGAAATACAGGACCTACCTATACCGTGGCAATTGAAAAACTTTCCTCTGCAATCTCCCTTATCTACTATTCATTTGGATTACAGTTTAGCTCCATTTTCTATAAGGTTGTTTTTCATTCTTTGGGATATATATTTTTAAATTATTTCAAATCTTTTTATTCTTGACTTGTTCCAATTTTAGCATTTGTTTGATGTTGTGATATTTTTATATTACTATCAAACCAAGGCGTCATGTGCTAAAGTAATTCAGTCTAGGGGTGGCCAATCCCTAGAGGATACTTAATATGTTTATCCATCTCGAATGATTGTGTTTAGTAATACATCACACAACATTTAATGTTTTCATCGTGCAAAGCATTATATCTATTTAAAAAAGAAACCTTTCTAAATATTTTTATTTCCTTTACGGTAAGTCTTTTCCTTCTAACATACTTGGCCCCCTCTTTATCATGGAAAATAATTTCCAAACCGAACATCTTGCCGTTAAAATTTCTCATAGTTTTATTTTTTAACTACGCATTAGTATGTGCATCATACAAGGACTTCCCAATCCCAAAATCCATCATATGTCATAAACATTCATTTTAATACAACAATTTTCGGACTATACATGTCAAGAATTCTGATATTCAATCTTTTTTCTCTTATAGAATATCATGCATGCTTATGCAATTCAATTATCTTCTAAGTTATGCAATTCGACACCCTCATAAGAAGAATATGGTCCTTGTTGTTGTCTTCTAGGTTCCAAATCTATGCCATTACATCCTTTTGATCCAAACAAAATTATTTGCAACTCAAACCCAATGTTGTATCTCCAGGAATATCACCCTGAGTTTGTAATACCGCAAAAGAACCAAAGCCTTAACTTTAGCTCATCCCATTAGAGATCTTCCACCTAAGTCTAACCCATCACCTAACATTTGCAAGCTCTCAAATGGACATTTGTTCACCATTTCAGTGGATGACCCTTGGTATGGAGACATCCATGTTTACTTGCGAACCCAGAAGTTTATACCACACCTTAGCCATGATGATCTTCGTCACAGACATCATTGAGTGCCACTCTACTTACTCTTTTATGATGTACCATACCATCAAAGGATTGATACCATATGGCAGTGATGCCTCACTCATCAAGAGGTTGAGCAAGTCTTTAACGACTGTCATAGTGGAGCTTGCAATGGTCATCCATGTGGGATGGATACTACCCAAAAAGTCACTCATGATGGTTACTTTTGGCCAAATATTTTTACATATTTCATTACGGAAGTCAAACATTGTTGCAATTGCCAACTCTTTTCCCCAAGGAAAGAACCCCCTCCCCCCCCTTGCACCACTACATAGAATGGTCATCTTTGGTCCTTTTTTTCAAATGGGGCATTGACTATATGGAGTGAAATCCTTCCTTATCTAGTGACCACAAGTACATCATTGTGGTTGTCGGCTACTTTACCAAGTGGGATGAGGCCATGCCAACTTTTAACTGTACTGTCGAAACAACAACAAATTTCTTTTTTAACCATGCCATTGCTTGCTTCATTGCCCCTCTCCAGCTAGTTTCTAACCATTGTTCCCATTTTGAAGACACTGTTTGGAAAGAGTTGGTATACATGTTGAAGTTTGAACACCAATTCTCCTCCTCCAATTACCCCCAAGGTAATGAAAAGGTGTAGGATTTTAACAAAATACTTAAAACAATATGTTAACACAAAAAAGTGTTCACCTAGCTCTCCATGGTCTAAACCATAGCCATACATCATATTCCCACAATCATTCCTTACATTTGTACCATCACAATTGTATTTCCACTAAAAATGGTCTAAAACATCATTATTCCTTCCCATAAATGAAGGGATGGTGAGTATTCATTATGGTTTATTCCCACTTTCTCCCAAAAAGGGTCAAAAACCCTAAAATGAGAAAGATTCAAAATACCATAGATAAATACCATGGGTCAAAAACCCCTAAGACCATACTATAAATACATTGTGAAGGGCTCTCCCAAAACACTTCTAAGTCATTTTGCGATCAATTTTTTCCATTTTCTCTGAGTCACAACACATACCCTCTCTTCCATTATTCCATATTTTGCCACGCCATTTCCCGCGGTGTACGTTGAGTTCACTCCGTACCGATTTTCATCCATCCCCCCCCATTTGACAACACATTTTGTAAGAGGTTGGAGACCTAAACCATGGAGTTGTGGAACCACTTCTGAGTACAGATACTATGGCCCATTTGCAGACGAGGCATCTTTATTTTCTTTTATGCATTAGTTTACTTTTATATATGTGAAAACCCTTACAAAATATTTGCTTTTGTTGTATTGTTTCTTTTGTTATCATTGAACTCTTCCTTATGTTCTAGATGAGCTAAGGTTGGTGAGAAATCTCCACTACAGTTTTGGCGACTCCACTTGGTCGATCCATATGGATCTTTATTTTTTCACGTTGGATATTGATTTGTTCTTCTCTTCTGCCCTCGGCCGTCATAGATCTATCCCCCTCATGGCCAATCCAAACCATTATTGCGTCAGTGCCTACCCCTTGGCCCTAGCCGACTCTGTTTTTCAAAAAAAAATTTGTGCAGGTCGAGTTGCTTCTATCTGGTTGAAAGCCATGACCAAGGAATTCCTTTCTTCCTGAACAAGAGCGACCTGGCTTAAAACCCAAGATTGCTCTTGTCTCGGCTTCTAGAGCGACCCCAATCGCTATTGTGACTCAGTTTCGAGCGACCTCGTCGTGCTTAACCATTTGTTTTGTGTGACTTGGCTCTGTTGACTATTTTTTGGCCGTGATTGTGACTATTCATCAGTTCCATGTGACCACAATCGCACTTGTTCCGTCAACAGGTGCGACCTATTGTTTTCTAGTCTGTTTTTATGCATCAGTTCCTTGTTTAAGACCCCTGTTTGTGTTAAACCCTTGTTCCCACCTGTTTCTAACCATATCCACATCCTTACAACCCCTTGGTTTGTGTTGAGATCCCTTTTCCATTGTTTTTTGATATTTGTGGTTGAGACCCCATGTATGTTTCCTACATTTAATTTGCTCTGTTTCCTTCTCATTTACTTGCCTAGATTATTGATTCTGGAAGAAAAATCTTATTTTGCATTATATTTGCATCTCGGTATTGATATTTGTACATGTTTGTCGTGGATTTCTAGGGTTTGTATACACATCAGTTGCACACATTTCACACCATATAAGTGAAAAGCTTGGTCCATGACCCTAAGAAATCCTTAAAATCAACTTAATACAACCAACATTGTAACCTCATTAGAGGATAAGAAAATATTGTAGCCAAGTTAGGACATTGGGGATAGTCATCAAAAAAACACCCCTCTGCCACTTACATCTTGAGGCATTGTTGTTGTCCATTAGGGGAACAAAATCCTCTTGTACTTGTTTACACTGTCACAACCAATTTTTTCGGGAGGCCCCTTGCTTTGCAGGAGTAAGCCATAAATGAAGGGGTTCCGGAAGTCAGGTTGTAATACCACACTCCATCTTGCATCGAAGGCTAAACCTTCACAATCCTTCTCATATAAACCATTCGAGGTTTGAGCCCAAATGACTTGAGCGCCAGCAAATCGAATGGATGTGTCATGAATGAGGTAGCCTAGTTTCCATTGTTCTAGGGATGTTTTACCCAGAGGTCCTTCTGGGTAGTGGGATTCTTTTAGCCTATATTGTTCTTCCATTTTGTATTGTCTGACTAGGATTTCATTGCCCTACTAAGGATACGATTTATGAGGGGCTTCTAGCTTGTAGTTAGGATCTTTCTTTCACTTTTTCCCATAGATTAGTGTGTCATTTTATTTCTAGATAGTGTTGCTTGTTGGCTTTCTAGTCACTTTGTTGTTGACTCACCTTGCTATGAACCGTTGTTGCAGTTTTGGTTTTAGAGTTTGTTGTTGGCATGTGAGCCTCCATTTCATATGCTCTCCTTCTACACACTTGGTCGTAGTTGGGTTTTTTTATCCTACGATTAATACTCTTCAGTTTTCATTCATTACACAGCACTCCATATATTTATCATAGCTCCACCACGCCACTCACATAGGATTAGGGGGAACACCCCCCAGTTCGGTTCCTTGAACCGTCACCATCGAGTCCATTTTGACATCGTTCACCATCTTTGGAGCCACAAACAGAATCTGAGTCTGATTCGGATTCATATCAGTCAAAACCCCCCTTGTTCACTTCTCCATACAACCCCATGGTTAGTGCACATCTTGATCCCTTTTAGGGAGGGATGGTTAGTAGTGGGATTACATCTATCGCGCCTATCATTACAAGCATCCCCTCCACTAGACCGATCGGTCCTGGTACTAGTGGGCCTTTCCCCACTACACACACTTCTACTGGTCTGTTACCCACTATGGGTGACCCCATGCTAGCCACCACGTTTCCGAACATTCCACCATTTATACCTAGGGGAAGTGGCCCTTCCACTTCCATTTCAACTATTCCTACCATTCCAATGACTATTCCTCCCATTGGAAGTCAACCTTACATACCCCCAGTTATACATGGGAACTACATTCCCTCCACCACTAGGGCCATTGTTGGCCCTTCCCAACCCATTCATGGTTCTAGTCTACCCTTTATGGCTAGCCTCAACCTTCCTAATTTGGCATGGTTGACAAATTAACCCATTTGCCATAACCCACAATGGCCTCCTATGCCTACCAAACTCCCATTAGACATCCCTAAGTTTGAAGGTAAGGCGGGAGAGGATCCACAAAATCACATTATGTCATTCCATATATGGTGTTCATCTAATAGCATAGTGGATGATTCTTCTTGGTTAAGGTTATTCCAGCACACAATTACTGGTGTTGTGGCCAAGTGGTATAACGAACTGCCTCATGCCACTTACCCTAACTTTTCTTCGTTGGCCTCTATGTTCCTTCAATACTTTCAATTACCCGTCTGTTATGATGAGGGAGCAAAGATCTTGTTATCTTGGCGATTGAAAACAACTACCCATATCACAAATCATATCCATGAATGGCTTCGTTGTCGTAGCTTGTGTAAAATCTAATTAGATGATAGGATCTTCCTAGATTGGTTCCTCAAAACCTTACTCTCCCCCATTTCCAAGGACTATGCATCAAAGTGTTTGTAGACCGAGGAAGAAGCCATCCTTAAGGATCAACAGTTTGATCTTATATATGCCCAATCTGATTACTTATATACCATCATCCTCGATGCTCCCTATGTCGGATCCTCACATCAAGATACACATGGGGCATCCCATGTTGCTGATGGAGTCATCGAATCCGTTACCCAACATCCTTAGTATTATTTGGAATCTCCCATGATGCCACCCCATTCTGGACACACCCCTAGTGTTTCCCAACCAGGTTATGCCCCTAATTATTCATGCGTAATGAATCAGTCTAGAACCACTCCTTCCTATGTGCCTCCCGCACCAACCCCTTATGTTCATGGACCGACTTATTGGGCTTATTCATGTACTGGCCAAATGACCAGCTTTGTAGCACCACCAACTCCTCCTATCTATTACGCACCCACTATGCAGCCCGCTCCGGATCCAGAACCAACTCCTTTGACTCCTATAGGATAGGTCTACACACAACTAAACCTTCCTAACCAACCCGCCCCCAATAACCAACAAGGGAAGGGAAGAAATAAGAGAAATACGAATCAGGGTAACAACAAGAATGAAGGAGGTGGCCAACAGGATAACCCTTCAAACAATCACGGTGTCGACCCCCCTACAAAGAATCCCCAGCGTCCCGCTCGACCTGAGAAGAACCCACATTTGTGGAATAACCATTCATGTGCTATATGTAACACCTAAAACCATTACACTCATCAATGTCCTCACTTGACTCATGTCCAACAACTACTCCAAAATGATAGTCAATGTGATCCCAATGTAGCTACTCCAGCTCTACAAAAACCAACACCATCGGGTCCTCCACCTATGGTACTTCAAAACCCCCTACCACCCCAAGGAATGGTTTCAACCCAACCCTTGGGCCCACAACCTCCTGCAACCACTACCACGGCCCAAACCGCTGAAGTTGGTGTCCATCACCTGATGAT
Organism: Pseudotsuga menziesii; assembly: GCA_001517045.1. NCBI lineage: Eukaryota > Viridiplantae > Streptophyta > Pinopsida > Pinales > Pinaceae > Pseudotsuga > Pseudotsuga menziesii. The sequence goes on along the minus strand of LPNX010466110.1, from coordinate 25,451 downwards.
GTTATTGTATGATGTCAACCTACAGATTCAACGAAACCAGTATGGTTCCACCACAGAAAATGATGACCCATCACCGACATCAACCTCCACCACTCTTGACATGTATCTGCACTTACCTAGACCCCCTACAGATGGGACTTCCAGAGTCCCATGGTTCCCTATGCATCGCGTCGCAAACAATGCCACTGCCAGAGCTACGATCAATTACAACATAGTTGAAATTTTGGCCCAATCTCCTACAACCATGTCTTCTTTAGTAGTACCCAAAACTTGTCCTTCTCAACAGAAAGTGTTTTTATCTGCGTTAGGTGCTTTTCATCCCTCTGATTATAGGTTGATCACCTTCAACCTAGATCAAGGAGAACCCAGAATGCCATCATCTATCGCCTTCCAAGTTTCGGTCACGATTCATTATTTGGTTATTCATCAATGCATTATTGATGAGGGGGAATCCAACTATGTTATGTCCACCTTTGTTTGGAAGAAACTCGATTCCCCCACCCTTCAACCTTCCACTACCTCTCTTTGCAGCTATGATGGTCACTCTGCTCATCCCTAGGGTGTTCTCACAAACATCTCCATTGAGTTATCTAGAAAAAATAGTGTTGATTGACATTGAGTTTCTCAATGCCCAACTTTATTACAACCTCCTCCAAGGACGTAGCTACATGTATGCCATGCGAGTCGTGGCCTCTACAGTATTTTGACTCTTGATGTTCCCTCATGATGGGAAGATCATCTGCATCTACCAAATTACTCACTATGATCCAAAGGGGTTGGACACACTAGAACACGTCCTTTTGAATATCGACAGTGTGTCCATTCCATATTGTTTGTCGTTTTCCTAGGCTTATTTGCCAACACTCCTATGATGGACGCCTTTTTGCCCTTACCACCTCCGCCTTCGTCGACTGGTATATCATATTTGTGCATTATCACTTCCACTAACGTTCCAACCACATCGCAACCTTAGTCACAACCCTAACCACAATCATCAGGGAATTATTGGAGTTCATTCCCTGTCCACATGATTTCGTTCCTTTTTCCACCATCTAGCATTGTGAGCAAGCCTGTCATGGAAAATCTCAACTTACCAAATTTCACTTTGGGAATTCCTGTGTGTTACCTCGATCCACCCACCCCTCCCCCAAATCCCCAGGTTTTGTTGACTCATGTCCAACCTATTGATACGATGTCACACCTACCTCTTGGCCCACTAAATACTACTCATGTCTCTAATCTTACCCCTCCTCCTCCAAAGAAGGTCAGGGGCAAGATCAACAAAGCAACGACTAAACCATGTCCTGATCCTATATGTGCGTTATGCGATGTCCAAGGAAATGCATCACATAATTGTCCTTATTTACCTCTTATTCACAATCACATGGACACTATAGGTAATAATGATGATTCCCTAGTGGTCAGTGTCCTAGATCCACCATTCGTGAAGAAAAAGTTGTTGTGAACCAACCATCCTTGTGCAATTTGCAGATTACATGGTCATTACTCTCACAATTTCCCGAACTTTCCTAAGTATTGGCCACTCCTATGTGACCTCTGGAAGCACTCCCGTGAATTCGATGTTACCGTCCTTAAGGAGATCCAACCTCCATCTTCTTCCTCGGACATCAAGAACACCATTTACACGATCTCTACTTCTAGTAGTCCTTTCGCG
>LPNX010466110.1:0-20058 GCA_001517045.1 Pseudotsuga menziesii | reverse complement strand
GCGATCTCAAGGCATATGGAAGGCCAGGAGTCATATGAGTCGGATCCAAGTCAAGGAACAGTCCAAAAGGATTTGGATTTATGCACACATCTCGATGTACACGACTATCGAGGGAATATCTGCGTATGTACGCGGTTATCGGGGAAAAAGCCGCGTATATAAATATTATAATGTTTTTTGGGGATGATCAAGGTAACATCAAAAGATATAAAGTGGTCCAAAGGGGCTAATGAGTCTGCAGCGGGACAAGGGAAGGCCATACAATGTGTGATTCACCTAGTGTGGTGAAATCCGCTATAACAGCGTCCTTGATCGTGGAAGATCCATCTGATTTATTTCGACACCACTTCTATGAAGATAGAGAGATCTCTGAAATTGCCACCGGTTTTACCCCATTTCACTTAGTCCATGGTGTGGAGTCAGTTCTTCCCGTTGAATGCCAGCCCCCATCACCCTGTATTGCCATCGAACTTCTACCTGATACTTCACCATTATAACATTGACTTCTTATGCTTTAGAAAACTAATGAGGACTATTGTTCTTCTCTCCAAATGATTGAAGTGGTTGAGACTAGGTCGAAGTCCCATTTTGGCTCCCAAGTTGACCCTTGCACCTTTAGTGAGGATGATCTGGTCCTCGTTTATAATCAAGCCAATGATAAGTTAGGAAAAGGGAAGTTTGTTTCCATGTGGTATGACCCATATGTCGTCCATCGATGCCTTGACAAGGGGAATACATCCTTGATGAATTTGATGGCCACCTCTTGAAGAATACATGCAACGGGCTCTATCTCAAGAGGTTCTATGCATGAAGTCTCTCACCATGTAGTACACTTATGCCATAGTTTTTCTTTTTTGTTTTGCACCATTCTTGCCAGAAGTATCACAGTTTGTTTCCTTGGTTGTTCCAGATGGATCCTAGCTCACTTTTCTACATCGGTTTCACCGATGATGCAAGTAGATGGTCTCCTAATATCGCCTTGATTGCATGGGTTATTTATGTGTGGCCACTTGTAATGATATTATCTCAATGGAGGTAATATATTTCAACAATGGCCATATACTCATAACACTAATATAGTTTGTCTCATAAGAAAATAATTTGCCTTCAATTCCTATTATATTTAATATTAAACACTCGTTTAAGTTGAACTCATTCATTTATATGTTATGGTTCAAACATTATTATTAATAGCCATGGTTTTCTACTTCACAAGCTCTTGAAATCTGCTTACATTTTTTTTAAATGGGATTACGTTATTATCCCTTCAATTAAACTAATTGAATGATTAATAACATTAAAGATCATAGTTAAAATACCATAACGCATAAGTATTAGCGTGACACCTACAAATTTTAGGTTATCAAGCGAACACTTTACTTTCTTCAAGTGTCGATAGGACCAAGATGAATCCTACCATCAATGAATTATACCTACATGGATTCCCATCCATTTAACTCTCCCCTATGGGATTTCATGCCACTATCGTTTAGTTTCAGTCTCCTAAGTCTACATGTTTAAATTTACAGCTTAAGAAATAAATAGCGATACTTACAAATTTTTTGTCAAGGCCTTTGACAAGAACACTTACATTTGAAATCTAGTTACTACTAAAAACAAAGAGAACTTGGAGGGATGTTACATCTCCCACCCCGTTAGAAATACACCGTCCTTGGTGTTGGTATCTTCCAAAGCTTTTATCTTCAACATACAATTTCCCTTTCAATTATACAATTTCAACTGTCTTTCCTTACTTTGGCATTTCTCTGACATCTTTTATGCTTTTTGTCTTTACAACCTGTTCTTTACAAAATATTACATGTTGTTTTCAAGGTTTACCATAAACATATGCATAAATGTAAACTCTCAAACCGAACTAATCGTAGATAGTAGTTTATTTTTACAATGTACTACAACTACTTTTCATAACATCCTTTTAGAGCTTAGTCTTGTTCTCAATATGCACCTGCAACACTGTTAGTCATTCATGACATACATAAAATTCATGTTTTAAAATAAAAACATTTGTGCATTTTATTACATATGTCTTTGCCACTTTTAACATATATATTGATACATTGCATATGGTAGTGTTTTTCACAAGTATTTTAATCATTCCAATTGGTTCACAACAGAAGTAATCATATTAAGTTAACATAACATTTGTGTAATCATAAATTTCTCACATATTTTAAAACACATACTAAATAAAAAGAATTACTAATGCACATATCAACAATCATTTGATCACATTTATCACATTAGGATTCCTCTCAGATATAATTTTTCATCTAGTGCTTCATTGGTCATCTATCATGGTGCATTAAAGACCAAAATAGAAATATTCACAGACATACCTTTTACATGGATTGATGTTCCAAACATTTCTTGGATTAAATCTTGTTTCAGAAGTTCTGCAATATATATACATGAGGGTCATTTCCTCATGAAACCATTAGATCATGTGCAAGCCTCCTCAACCTATATATATTTAATTATATGATACAAGACGATACCCTTCATCAACCTTTTAGGGCTCTCGGGTGTATCTCCTAAAAAGAGCTTGGAAGATCTCATGGATTGGAAGTCCAAATACCTCATATATAAATTCAATATTATCATTGATGTTCCATAGTTTTCAAAACTCAACATCAATCTATGTACACATATCATCGAGCTGAATCAAGCAGTTAGAGGACACCAACTTAGGGAAAATATTTAAACCTTTATTAAGTAGACTTGCCAACATGATCCCTTTAAGAATCATTATGGATTCTTGTAATGTTGTTATTTTCCCTCAGCCCATAAATTCTAGGATAATAAATTGAAGATCTTATGCTCATAAACTATAGGCAATATCTAAGCACTCAGTAATGAAATACAGGACCGACCTATACCGTGGAAATTGACAGACTTTCCTCTGCAATACCCCTTATCTACTATTCATTTGGATTACAGTTTGGCTCCATTTTCTATAAGGTTGTTTTTCGTTCTTCGTGATATATATATTTTAAATTATTTCACATCTTTTTTATTCTTTACTTGTTCCAATTTTAGCATTTGTTTGATGTTGTGATATTTTTATATTACTCTCAAACCAAGTGGTCATGTGCTAAAGTAATTCACTCTAGAGGTGGCCAATCCAAAGAGAATACTTAATAGCTTTATCCATCTCGAATGATTGTGGTTAGTAATACATCACACAACATTTGATTCTTTCATCATGCAAAGCATTATATCTACTTTTGTTTTAAAAATTTTCTTTCTAAATATTTTTATTTCCTTTACGGTAAGTATTTTCCTTCTAACATACTTGCCCCACTCTTTATCATGGAAAATGAATTCCAAACTGGTCATCCTGTCGTTACAAGTTCTCATAGTTTTATTTTTTTAACTGCACATTAGTATGTGCATCACACAAGGAGTGCCTAGTCCCAAAATCCATCATATGTCATACCCATGCATTTTAATACAACAATTTTTGGACTATACATGTCAATCATTCTGATATTCAATCTGTTTTCTCTTATAACATATAATTCATGCTTATGCAATTCAATTATCTTCAAACTAATGCAATTAGATACCCTCATAAGAAGAAGATGGTACTTGTTATTGTCTTCTAGGTTCAAAATCTATGCCGTTGTTGGTAAAATATTAAACAATTTTAATAGTTTATAACATATATCCAACGATTTAATTGTGAACCCAGAGAGAGCGTAAACTTGTGAGGTACAGACAAAATATATGCAGGGGTAGAGTATTGCTAACTGAAATTGAATTAAGCTTGCAAAAGTAGGAAATGACATGAAAAATAATCTAATCTAAAAAGAAGGAAATTGCGTGAAATAAATCTAATCTAAGGAAGCATAAGATTGCATGAAATAAATTGATATAAAACAATTAACATTAACTTGTGTGCTCATATAAAACCAACACAACTAATTCATAACTAAGACATCAAGATCAAACTATCTATTCTAAAATATGAAATCTATTACAACGGGATCAAATCTATGATTATCTAAAAAGATGAACCAATTTTCTATTTCTGTATTTCTCTATCTCTATAGAGAGGCCTCTCCTTCAAAATGAGGAAAGAACACTCCTATTTATACATGAATACTTTGAATAACAAGATAACCAATCCATAATTACAGATCCACTATTCTCTCATCGTATCCCTTCAAATCCACTTTTCTCTCAACTCATCCCTTCAAATCCTCCATGATATCTTGGATAAGATATTCCATCTGCATGATCTTCTCCTTGAAATTAGCCCACATCTTGAAGTTGAAATTCGAATATGAGGCTAGGTGGTGACTTTTAAGCTTGGTAAAGTCTTCAAATATACCTGTAATCATCACCAAACTCATCCAACTTTGAGGTATAATGAAAATATATTAATTTTCTTAATATTTAACCACAAATTCACTCAAAATACTCAAAAATAAATTATTTAGAAAATGGTAATATAAACCCATATGTATTATCAAAGTGGTGGATATTAATGGTTTAATGGAAGGATAAAATAGGAATAATGTGACAAACGGTATATGAAAGATGAATAAAATGTGGTATTTTTGTGACTCAACATTCCCCCCAACTTAACTTGTTGCATGCCCTCATGCAACTATGCATTGATTCTCTTTAAAACTTTTGGTTTTATAGCTGAACTTTACATGATGATGGTATGTAACAGTAAATCATTCCATGATTTGAAATGCATGAGTGACAACAATTTTCCTTATGGTTGGTTCTTGTGTGACAACCATAAGTATAACAAATTTTGGTTCTTGTGTTAGCACCATTCACTCATTTTACTTGTATTTTTGCTGCAATACATAAGATTTATGCATTAGAAATGATGAACCATCCATTTACATTAGAAATCCTTTTCATCATATTTATGAATCATGCCAATATATATATAGCATTGTTTTTTATTCAACGTGTAACAAAGCATAGTTTGGGAAAGACATGTTGGTTAATGGTAAATGAGATGATGAATATGTAAAATGGTAATGAATAGTCCCCCCAACTAAAGATGTCTTAGGTTCATGAAAATGAGTAAGGTAATTTAACATGGTAACGGAATTTTTCAAATTCATTCATTTTCTAGCATTTAAGGAATTACATGGGTTAAAGAATAGAAAACAACATGCCTCCACTTACCCAAAAAGTTGATGAACTTATGCAATAGGAATGTCGCTGATACTGCTGGATCATAGAGTGTGAAGTGAAGAAATCTGAATTGCTTCTTGGTTGAATGAAGTAAAAGCTGAAAGCTGAAAGTAGAACTGTGGTACTCTCATATGGCTGAAGTATGCTGCTATAAAACTGCTAATGGTGTCATGAAAAGTATATAGTCTTCACCTACTATAAAACCCGATGGTACAATTCTTAACATGCGAATAAATGTGTCGATGTCGAACATGGAAAGAAGTCATTTGATTACCGATCATTGATGAATGTCGTTAACCAATGTGAGGCAATATCACCATTGATGTCAATGAGTGCCAAGGTACCTAAGTACATCATGCAAAGTGCGAATAAATGAGTTGATGTCGAGCCACTTGCAAGATTTAATGATCAAGGGACATTGATGTATTCCCATGATTGTCAGTGAGAGAACTTTCCATTGAGGCATGCCGGCCTCGAGGTACTTAAAATGAACTCTAGTCTCTATCCAAGATAAGGTGCTGAGGTCGACGGGGCAAGACTTGTTGAAATGTGGGCCTTAAGGAATCCCACATCAGTCAACACGAGTTATACAAAATGAGTGGTAAGACTATAGATGAGGGTTTCAAGTGTTCTAGATCAGTTTTTTTTACCTATCATTGTTTATATTAGAATAAGCGTCATTGGAACTGATTCATCTATCCGCATCTCTACGCCCGCCCCTTTATAATAAAAATTTGGGCTAAAAGCACAACAAACTTCTGCTTTCAGGTGTCTTGAAGCATTGACTGACGTCACCTAGGATATCCCTTTATGCTTTAAGGAAACAATACCATTACCCTTTATGCATTACCCCATTACCCATTATCATATAAATAATCCAATTTCTTTCACTTAATGATACACTTGTGACACCTAATTGGTTTAGTCTTAATTGACCAGGAACTACTATGTATGGCGATCATAGCCTCTATATAGGAGAGTAAATAGAGAGGAGGAGGTAAGAATTAACAGTATGGGACACAGTGAGGACAGATATGAATGAATACCTTTATTGTACGGGAAACATCGACCTTCTGGTCTTTCCTATTGAAACCCTACTGGGTAACTATCACCTCCTCTACCTGCTTCAGTTCCAATAGCTTATCCTTCATTTGGTGATGCTCTTCCTTTGAACCCGTCTTTCATTTGATCTTTCTTTTGAAAAGAATGGAGACCAGCACACAAGGAATGCTTTCACTATAGCTTCTTCAGTTTCAGTGAATCACTATAGAGATTGAACTGAAATAGGAGTCTATATAGGGAGTCATTATTGCACTAATTGAGTCCAAACAGTGTCACTACAATAGAGATATTAATGAAAGATTTAACTATTATAAGGATTTAATGGCTTAAGCAGTGTATCTAAGGCTAGAAATGGAACTGACTCTACAGACTAAAGCTAGTATTTCTTTCTTATTGCATGAAATCTTAAGGAAGTCTATAAGGACTTACTATACATCTCTATCTAGTAGTGCTTTAGCCTTCTCTTTTAGTTGAGCGGGCCTGTCACACAATTGACCGAATCCATGTTGGAAAAATGGGTAGATAGGGCTCTTGTTCACCTTCTCTGGTGGTGGCCATCAATGTTCAAACTGCTTCAAGTATTATTACCTACAGATCTGCTGGTGTGCCAAATTTTGGGTTTAGGGTCCTCTTGTTATGTATGCAGTGTTTACTTTGTTGACATTGTGTTACCGTACTAGTGTTTAGCAACTTTTCAGTGCCATGTACTATTGATGATCATCTTTATGAAGATTATTATCCATGTTTTTTGGCACCATGTACAACAACTTATGATCATTTTTACTGCGGTTATTATCTAGAATGAGGGCTGCACTGCGGTATCCAGGATGAATGATACACCGGATCATATATGTAATATTCATTTGTTGAATCTGAACTGTTACATTTGAATGGTAATATTTGTTTGTAAATTTGACCCTTTTTTAATAGCAAAATGAAAAATGATCGTAATTAAAACGTTTTTATTTGTATCATGATGATTTTAGATGTATTTTTTTGGTTTGGTTTTGACACATAATTCATGAAGAATTTTGAACCACTCCTTGTTTTATTTGAGAACATGGTTGCAAATAAAATTTACGACAATACAGAAATGTAAATGCTATGATCAAAACTCTTTTTCAAGGTATACAAATAATAAAACAAGGTAAATGTTACACGCATTTATTGTCAATGAGTGTGTTCTTATTATGTAAGCATAAAATATTTATGGTTCAATTAGATGTAGATGATGAACTTTGTTTTTGGGTTAATTTTTTAAGCTTCCATATGAAGATAAACCTCCATATACTATGAGGGATAAGGTGAAAGGTGTTTTTCCATCTACTTGCTCATGTTTCATTGAATGAAAAGACTGTGTGGTGCACTTTCATATATGAAGAGATGAGTATGAAACTAATGCCAAGTTAGTGGAATTGTTTTAGAATCTTCATGACATAAATAATGGGGATAACATCACCCTTGACACATTTGTGAAGCTAAAATTGTTGTATTTTATCACCATCACTATTCATGCAACATAACGTTCTTGTTTTCCATCACCCTATTTTCAAAGTATTGATTATGTGCATGAGTTATTTTTACAGCACACCAAAAAGACCAACATACCAATATGTGCATGAGTTATTTTTTCAGTGCACCAAAAATACCAACATACCAAGATAATCAATGCATCAAAATGTATCATGCTAAGTCATGTGTCCATTTTATAAATAGTTGTAATTATTCAAAAGTAGTTTATTGTCTTTTTGAAACTCATATATAGGAATGTAAGATGAGTTTATGGTTGGCATGTATGAGCATGATGAAATAGATCGGAGTTAGGGTTTGAATATCTTCTTTAGTGAACATAATATAAGGAGATTGCAAGAATCTATCTTATGACTATGACAAGGTTTCCATTGTAAAATTTTTGTGAATATTAAATGGATGAATCTTGTTTGTGATTTAATCTTATCAGTATGCATGGTTTACGATTATTATCTATTTTCATGAGTTGTATAAGTAAACATTTTTTGTAATTCTTATCATTTTTGGGTGAGACCTTATCCCTGTTTAAATATTGAAAATGCCATTGTCTATAGGTTATTATTGTTTTACTAGCTAAACTATGGTTTATTTTTAGAGCCAATAATTGGTTCCATTCCTATAATAGAACACACTTTTCAATAAGGAACTAATAATTTAAGTGTAATGGAAACCCTTTAGACATGATAAATACAAAGAAAGGGAAATGATATTTTCAAATAAGGAAATGTAGTTCATTATAATTTATATCTAGCATGGTGGAAGAATAGGCCCATAAATGCTATGAGTTAATCATCTATAATCAAGAACTATTGAAAAGAAAAATAGACTATTGGTTTTAATGCTCGTAAAATAAGGTTATGGTAATGGATTTTTCTATTGAATATATCAGCTCTTTGAGCACAAAAAACTTATAATCAAGAACTATTGAAAAGAAAAATAGACTATTGGTTTTAATGCTCGTAAAATAAGGTTATGGTAATGGATTTTTCTATTGAATATATCAGCTCTTTGAGCACAAAAAACTTATAATCAAGAACTATTGAAAATAAAAATAGACTATTGGTTTTAATGCTCGTAAAATAAGGTTATGTTAATGGATTTTTCTATTGAATATAGCAGTACTTTGAGCACACAAAACCTAAGTAATTTTGAGGAAGGTCTAAGAGGGAGGTTGCTAAAATTGATATCATTATATGTAAAAATTATATTTGTAGGAAAAAAGTATTAATGAAAATGACACCAGATGCAATTGAGGTGTAATGCTTAATGTTCTTTAATTTTGTTCTCAATCCAACTTATTTTCATTACATGTAAATGCCCTCCGTTTCTACATTACAAAAGGTTGTCTTCACATAAAGTTGAAAAGAATGTTTCAATATATTATACTCCTTTGCTTTAAGTGTTTCCCTCTATATGTTCAATAAGAATGAGAAAAATGTTTCTAGATCATCACTTGATATAGATCATCACTTGTTCTGGATCATCACTGCTGGATCATCATCACTAGATCTAGATCATCACTGGATCTAGATCATCACTGCTAGATCATCATCATGGGTGCTATTTCATGATTCTTCTTGTCACAGGAAGTTCTACAGGGCCAGCCCTTTTTCATGCTGGGTGTAGGCCTAACAGGTCTTCTTCAGCGCTTATATCTGACCCTAAGTCAGAATGGCTCATCCAGCACTTACATATGACCTTGACTCGTCAGAAAGGCAAACCCAACACTCACATCTAACCATGAGAGGAACTTAATCCCCTCACCATGTCAGAATGGCCCAGCCCTTACATTTGACCATGGAAGGAACTTCATCCTCTCACCATGTCAGAATGGCCCAACCCTTACATCTGACCTTGACTCGTTAGAATGGCCCAGCCCTTACATCTGACCTTGACTCGTCAAAATTGCCCAGCCCTTACATCTGACCTTGAATCGTCATAATGGACCAGCCCTTACATCTAACCTTAACTCGTCAGAATGGCCCTGCACTCACATCTGATCATGTGAGAACACATCCCATAGTCATATCAGAATGGCCCTCAGTCCTAGACTGAGATTTCCTAGTAACTGACCTGGTGCCTCCATTCTCTAGGATCATGTGAGAACACATCCCATAGTCATATCAGAATGGCCCTCAGTCCCAGACTGAGCTTTCCTGGTAACTGACCAGGTGCCTCCATTCTCCTAGAGAATGGCATCAACCCTTATATCTGATCAAGTGGGAACCAATCCCTCAATCATATCAGAAATGGCCATGCACTCACATCTGATCATGTAAGACCACATATTACAGTCATATAAAAAATTCCCTCATTCCTAGACTGAGTATTCCTAGTAACTGACTAGGCACCTCCATTCCAAGAATAGCAACAACCCTTATATCTGATCATGTAGGAACCAATCTTATAGTCATATCAGAATGGCTTAGCACTCATATATGACATGGAAGGAACCAATCCTCTCACCATGATAGAATGGCTCAGCCCTTACATTTGACCATGGAAGGAACGTAATCCTCTCACCATGTCAAAATGGCTTAGCCCTTACATTTGACCATGGAAGGAACCAATCCTCTCACCATGTCATAATGGCTCACGGACTCATCACTTCCCTTTCGAGGGAACCTCGATCTGGAGAACACCAATCTTATCCCTGAAGTATTCAAACTTCACTCTGGCCAATGGCTTTGTCAACACATCAGCTATATGTTCATCCGTCACAACATACTGGAGCTTCACTGCTCCTCTCTGCACCATATCCCTGATATAGTGATACTTGATCTTGATATGCTTCGACTTGTCATGGAACACCCAGTTATCTGACAACTTCACATAACTTTGGTTATCACAATATATACAAGTAGCATCTAACTGGAGATCAAATAGGTCAGACAGTAGCTTCCTTAGCCATATTGCCTCATAACTAGCTGAACAAGCTGCGACATACTCTGCTTCAGCTATACTCAGTGCCACACAGGATTGCTTCCTGCTAAACTAAGAGATCACACCTGATCCCATACTGAAGCAACACTCTGAAGTGTTCTTCCTATCAATGGCACTACCTGCCCAATCTGAATCAACATAACCCTCCAGGTTAAAATTTCGATTTGCCTCATACTTGAGCCCATAATCAACTGTACCCTTTCAGGTACCTCAGAATGTGCTTTGCAGCAATCAAGTGAACATGTCTTGGATCTATTAGGCATTGGCTCAAGGTGTTCACAACAAAGCAAATACCTGTTCTCGTATTCGTCAGGTACATCAAGGACCCAATCATCTGATGATACACCATAGCATCAACCGCTTCTGATGAAGCATCACTCAATAGCTTCAGGTTCAATGCCATAGGTGTGGTCATGGCCTTGCAATCCATCATCCCGAACCTCTTTATGATCTCTACTACACACTTGCATTGTCCAAGGAAGATTCCATCCACATTCTACCACACCTCCATGCCTAGAAAATAGTGCATCGACACATAATAGGAGCATCACTGGTCTTCCACCTTCAACCTTGAAGAAAAGGTTGGAATCTACTTTATTATTAGTACATCCTAGAGTCATCAGTAATCTATCCATCCTGTCGTACCATGTTGAACCTCAGGATCTTCTGCAGTTAATCCCTCTAAAGCATCATACTCCCTCTGTCTTCCGTACTCTATGCACCGAAACATTCTGTACCAGAGTGACAAGTAGCTTCCTCTGCTACTAATATTCTATGTATCCATCTAGGATCACTGGATACCAAGATCCTCTATCTTGAACTTTTTTCAAAATTTCTTCTCGCACCCATCTGTGAGCTTGTCATCCTTTATTAGCCTTGTAGCGAAGGTTCAAATCTTCATCAAGCTCCTCATGTATGTGTTATCCCATTGGTGTCTTCTGAGCTCGTACAAGGCCTTATTTCATTTGCACACATGATTATTCCTGTCATGTGCCTCATCTCCCATTGGCTGCAAATGTCTCTTTGTAGTCTATGCCTTCTTTTCGTGAGAAGCCTCGTGCTACGAATCTTGCCTTGTATCCTATGATGTTTCCATCTACTATATGATGGAACTATGAACTTCCCTTCATGTATCGATACTACATCCTAGACATCATTCTTCTTGAACTAGTCTTTCCTTTCTTCTTGGTTACTTCTTCATAGCTGGAAGGTTCTGTATTAATGATGTCACTGCAGTCATCATATTATTCTTCATCTTGAACTGTCGTCACTTGTTCTTCGGAACAAGTCTCATCCTTCTTTTCTTATAGGTGATTATGTATGCGATCTTTCTTACAAGTCAAATGCATTTTTATGATTAGAAACATTTCATAAGGAATATTCATACTGACAAATTCTTATGCATAAATATATGATCATGCAACAACTTTAGCCGATACAACATTCATCCATATCTCACAGAAACTTTCTAGACGCCTTCCATCTCTACCAGGACAACATTGAGATTGTGCACTAATCCAATATGTCAGCAAAGAGGTTTCATTCTAGATAAGTAGCAATGGAGAGTTGTATAACACCATGAGCTACTTACCCATCACATGGATATTAGTAGTATACTGTCATTTATGCAAACATTCTATCATGCATAATACATTAACTGAATATAAACAAACGCATAACAAAACAATATCATGAAATGAAAATTGAATACTTATCTTTATTTGTTTTGTGGGTAGACTCCTTCTTGAGCCTTCAGCTTCATCGTCTTCTTCATTCATAATAGCATCATTTCTTATCCAAATGCTAAGATGGATAAGAGGTTCTTCAAGAGTTGATTTCTTCGTATTCCTCATCGCTTGAGGGATCTTCTTTGGATGGTGAGAGATTGATCTTCAGTTGCTCCCATCTTCTCTTCTCTTATTATGAGTTGAGCTTATTCTTCTTGTGTGTGCTCTTCCCAAAGTTTGCTGAAAGTAATCACTTTCTTTTGGCACACATTCCTCACATGAATGAATCCCATGATCCTTGGAGGCCATTTAAGGTGGCTATCACCACTTCTGCATTCTTCACTTCTTCTTTTACTGCTTCAATTTGTTCTTTGATTTGAGATACCCTTGTAAAGTATGACTGTATGGTCTCTGCATTCTAGATCTTCACATTCTTCAACTGGTTTCTCAAAGTAATATTCTGATTTATGTTCTTCCCTTCAAATAGCTTGGTCAAGGAATCAAACACCTCTTTCAATGTCTTTAGGGAAGACGCTTGTGGTACAAGGTGATCCATGATTGAATCAACAATGATCTTCTTGGCCTTGACCAAGTTTTTCTGGTGTAAAGCTTTTAGCCTCATCTCCCTTTGGAACTAGAACCTCTCTACTTATGTAGGTGTCCAATTCATTTTCTTCAGAGAGATCATATACTTCCATGCTTGGAATTTGTCAAATTCACCAAGCTTATAATCAATCTTATGTGATAGATCACTTTGGAATGAGAACCTCAAATGAAAATAGCAAAATATTAGAACTTACTGATTTAAGGTGTCCGTCCTGGTTCTGGAGCTGGCTGATCTAGGGTTTCTCAAAGAAACCCTAATTTTAAAAACTTGGTATCTTTTAGATATGATTGGATAGAAAGATAGATCTCTTTAATTTGAGCTGTCCAATGTACTCCTTTTCTGAAAATAGTGGAGGGAAGCTCCCGGAACAAGAAGCCCTAGTTTACCAATTTCTTCTGCATAAATGCTTGATATTGTTTCTGCAATATCTCCAAAATTGCTGCTCCTCTATGTCTTAAACTTGGCACTGAGGTATCCCCACCTGTCCCTGTTTTAACACCATAGGTTTCATCAGAATTGGTTTCACCGATTGGTACTTATGATAATTTTCCCAAGGTGACCTGTTACAGGACTATTCAGAACAACAACGTTGTATGGAGGTCCACGTGTCATTGTTTCATCTTCTGGGTTTGAAACTCGGACCACAAAAATTAAAGTATATTCAATTTCTATAACATGTTTAGAAATTTCATTTGGACCTTTTTATCCCAAGATATAGCAATTCTCCCCAGGTGTCCTGTTTAGGGATGAATCCTGGAAGAGGCTGCAACCCTAACTTGGAGGGATTATATCTCCCAGAATATAGAAAATCCGACGCTGAATTTTGGAAATAGTGTAAATTAGGATTGTGTCTTTGACCTGTGAAAGTTTCAGCTCATGAACCTTCTCTAATCCTGATATATAGCTAATGTACCAAAACTTATCAGTTTTAGTATTTTAGGGTTTTTCCAGCTCAGGGTCAAACTAGGGTTTGACTTTCCTGGAGTTTCACCCAACCAAAAATCTCGACCCAGGTCTCTAAACTTCGATTTTGATGAGGAGATAAATCCTATGCTAGGATCACTAAAAAATTCCTCTTCTGTAAGAAGCCCTAATTTCCCGCACCAAAAACTGAAAATGCTCGAAATTGAAATCCGCTTCGACAGAAAGATGTGCCCTTCAGTTTAGAGTCATCCTAGCATACTTTTGTTGATGGATTGTGGAGAGAGACCCAAAAATTAAGAAGCTTTAGCTTCCATAGCTGCACAATGTCTTCTTCTCAGGTTATCTCTGATACCATGTTAGATTTGTATCATTCAAGCTAGCATTATGATCTTAGGATCTTTCAACTGAGAGAATAACATGCACAACAATAAAACACAAGAGACAAGAGACACAAAGAATTTTCCTCAGAGAAACCATAAATGAGAAAACCCCGCAACGTCCTCAGAGATAGAATCAGCACCAAAAGTAAAACTTGAAAACATAAAGATGATCTCCTGGCAGCAGTAGTCTCTCTCTCTGATCCTAGCAACTTCTCTCTCACTCATGCGCCACAATGAGTGAGTGTGTGTGTTTAATAAATAGAGAGGCTCACTCTCTATTTATATTCTTTTGTTCACTTGAAACCCACTCCAACATGTCGGCCTCACTTAACAATTACTTACTAGAGTCAACATCTCTAGGAGTATCTAATAACCCTAGTGCCCCACAACTTGTGGGGACTTTGCCTCCTCTGACCAACAAGGAGGGTTATCCTTAACACAATGGTGGAGACTATTGCGCTGACTTACAATGACTCACCTAGGGTCGACTTCTCTAGGATAGTATAATAACCCTAGGGCCTCACAACTGTGGGGACTTTAACCCTTGACCAATAGGAGGGTTACCCACAATGACTTGACATGACTTCTTTACATTATAGAATCTCCCGATAGGAACATCGAGGCATGACATGACTCAAATACATTACAGACACATCCCGGAATAAACATTGGGGTCCAATACATAAGATATATGGATGAATACATTCCGAAGTTACAAATACATTAACAAGTTTGTCACACCAAAGGAACAATTTCAAAGGAATACTAAAGGTCGTAGGAATTGTGACGTTGTTGCAGGTAACACTAGAATCGCAGAATTGACAACTGGCCATCATTAAGACAACTAGCCATCCTTAATTTGAAAATAACGAGAGATTTTGGTAGTGTGTTTTTTGGTCACGTCTATATTTATGGAAATAACTAGTACTTGATGTGACAGGTAAGTGGAGACATGCATATAAGTTTCCTTCATTATTCGGATGATCAACCCATGTGACTGAAAAAGATTACACCTTTCGATTGATTGGATGTGCGTGTGAAGAACAACCTTCAGGGAATGGTTACAGATTATCAACCTTCATTCCCAAGTTTCACTTCATTCTGTTGGCATGTGAGAAGGGAAAATACTATCTATAACTCCATGAGTCGAAGTGAATTGCTCAGAGCATGGTATTTTCAATTTCCAACATAAATACAGCTCCTGAATCCGAGGTTGCGACCGCATCACCCACATCAATCATGGAATACACTACTAGATATGTCCCACCATAGGTGTAGGTTGCTCAATATGTTGAGAGAATTCCAGTTAGGTATTCAGGATAATTGTGTTCATACCTACTAGGTCTGTGTGGAATCTCGTAGGGGAAGAACACTAGAAATAGAAAGAAGAAAGGAAAATCAACACCACCACCACCACCAGCACCATGTGAGGAAGACAAAGACTCAGAAACTAGGAATATGTTGACACCATAAATCCTATCAAGATGCTCTGATGCGCCAAATATTAGAGTCCCAAAGAAGTAACGGTACCTGTTGGTAGCACCCACGGTGCCAGAAGGAGTTAAGGTGTTGTAGAATATTATGTCAAACTTGTAGAAGTTGTCCTTCGCTGATCATGACACGAAGAAGCACAAATATTTAGACAGGAAGAACTAATGCTTACTATATAGGATACACCACATTTATAGAAGCGATTGGTTTCAATGGAATGGACAAGCAGACTGGATCAGTCGGGGTTATTGTCATTGTTGTATATGCCACCCTTTGGTTGAAGCACAAAAGTGAATTCCTATGTGAAACAATTATTAGTGTCCTTTCATGGTGGCTACCTTTTTCTGGACAAACAAATCGATCTCGAACCTATCGCAATAATGACAAGCGTACCATTAGTAGGTATAGATCCAGTGTTGTATTTAAGGAAAGACCAGAAAACTATGTTGGAAAACAAGATGAAGGATAAATATGATTTGTGTAGAGATAGCAGAGGTTCCTTCATCCCCTCGATTAATGACCATACTATTGGATTCATTGTGAAGGTATTATCTAGAAAATTATTTCACAAGATGTGACCGAACCAGTATACTGCGGGTGCAGTTGCTTTAGTTGAACTCTATGCGGAGGTAGTTCAAATCAACTAGTCGCAATATCTGTTGAATGAGTTACCAACAGATGTAGTAGAGTCATAGGAAAAAGGTAATGCATTCCACTATTCATGCATATTGATTTCGATTTCATTTATCGCATGGGTAGAACCACCAAACTACCAAGGGGTAGACCTGCAAGTATGCTATAGAGGATCTCGATACCAGAATATCTCGTTCAACAAGGATATGAAGGACAAACAATGAGATAACAACATGGAATGTTTTATGCATGGAGAGGTGATGTGGCATAAGGTGAAGAAGAAGGTGGGACTTACGAACGAAACCGTTTAGTGGTCTCACCAAATTATCAAGTTTCATATTGACCTACATCATATTTTGTTACAACCGTGACAATACCCACATTGCCAATGGTTGAAAACACAATTTTTGTTGGCTGAAGAAGAAGTTTAGGCCATCATCCAATATTGGCCAAAATAATGGTGTGTTATTCTTAAAAACGACCAATTAGATGTAGATGAATACCTAGGACAAGACAATCCACCATCGTAGCTATTACACTAAATTGACATGGATAATAGTTGTCATAAGGCACGACCTCAACTCAAATATTTGAATGTGTGTGAAACATTGAAATAGTTGTCATAAAATATTGCAAAAACCTTCAAACACTTACACAGACTTGACTTGATTCAAGAAGTTGTAAGGCACTTACACAGACTTGACTTGATTGGGGTAGGCGGGCGCTGTTCATATTCACAAAGTATAATGTCCTGTTTGTATTGACTTGACTTTACTATGCAAACAGAGAAAGGCGGATCTTTGCCACCAAATCCCACTAAATATATGCCCCCAAGTGGGGTAAATATTTATTTTTTCTTTCGTGGAAAACCACCGCCAACATTGGGATGACGTTGGACGAGCGAATCGACTCCACAGGAGTAAGTTTCAATAAAGTTATTCAACATTTTTTTTCTCCAACATTTGAAATTATTCGCATATTCTTCAAACATGCACGCAAACTCTTAGTGATACCACCTAGACCAATAAAAGTGAAAAAGTTGATGGCAGATCGTGAGTTCTTAGGATTGTCCTTTAGGAAAATGGACTAAAATGATTCATGCATTGTATGATCATTCAATGTTTCATTGGGAAATCGAAGTTTGAATCAACCTTACCTTACAGTAGACCAATATAACAAATCAACAACAAAGGGTAAACCAAAACTTACCAATAAGAGCATTATCTTTGACATCTGAATGCATAGTTTCTTTGCCTTCATCTTGAATGAATGTATACAGTTTATTTTCCTTCATCTTGAACATTTGTAAGCAATTCCTTGTCATCCTTTCTACCCTCTTTGGGATTTTCCTCACCTCCGAAAAGGGCAACTCTTCTTACTTGTCTCCAGATGTGTTTTCCTCCACTAGAAACAAACTTTCACAGAGGAGCACCCATGCAAATGTCAATTTTTCAATTCTTTCTTAAAGCAAAGATTTGAATTTGAGTTTTGGCATTGAAATATGATGTCACAGATCATCAAATGTTAACAATGCACTAAACATCCATCCTTGCTAACAAAACACACAGTTACCTACCATCTAATATGCATAAATACCATGTTCTATCTATGTGCACTCTATGACATTTGTGTATAAAAATAGTTTATTTTCCTTAGAAAATGTTGATATTTCTAGTAGCATCAGAAGATATTCCAAAAGAAAGAATAATAAAAAGTCCTAGAACAAGTCCACTCAGTTAAATTGACCTAGTAAAATGGTCAAGTTGGGCTAAAGTGGAAATAACCTAGTTAGAGAAGGCAAGTCAACCCAATAAGAAAATTGACACTTTCCAATATAAATACAAGTAAAGTGACCTCATTTGTAACACAACAATTCACTCAAGCAAAAAGGAAAGTGCATGGATCCAAGGAGGAATAGTTAAGGGTTCAAGAAGCATTGTAAAGACATCTTTTGGGGTTTTATATCTTTCTCTCTCTTCTTAAGGCTCAGAGGTTATTCTGTATGTTTCTTGTATTATTCTATAACTAGTGCCAAGCACTAAGTTAGACATTGTATCTTGTTGAAGAATCTTATCTAGGGAAGTTTGTTGGGTTTTTCCCATGAGAGGGTTTTCCCAAGATAAAATTATGTCTACTATGAATGTGTTTCTTTTAGTAACCCTTTATATGCATGCAGTTTATGTTTATGTAATAAATAAGTTAATAACATCTCATTGCCAAGAAAAATCAACAGAGAGAAAGTCATAGTTTCCACTATCTAGTATATAACCTTGTGAGTTATGCTTCATATGGATGGTAAAGATGACAAAGAAACATTGCAATGTAACTTATCGCCATCAATGATAATTATCACTTCCATTCATTAATCAATGAAATCTTGTCAAAAGAGAGAAACAAGTAAGGGGCAATGAAATAAAAGGCCAACTATGTTGCGAAGGAGAAGGCCAATTCATGTTGGCGCCCAATTAATTAAGATTAAAATCATCGTGAATGTCATTCATCACTAGAGATGGATCTACACATGCCCTCTTTGCTATATCGCTCGTTGAATTTTAATGTTGTTGGAGGCATTGTGGAAAGTCAGGAAGCAGGGGATACGAAAAGGTAAGGACTATTGATCTTAACACATTCTAAAAACATTCATAATAGAAAGTTTTCATAGGCTCATTAGTTTTCTCTCCTTAGGCCAGGTTGAACACAAAGTTGTATGTCATAGCTTGTATTTCACCAGTTAATTAAAAATCTCCCATCCATAAAAACAAAACATTATTTACAAAATAAATTTAACTTTATGTATGCTTAATAAAAAGCAATTTATTATCAAAGTCAAATTTAAAAACTTAGTCAAACTTGTGAAAAAACATTACTTTTAGAAAAGTCTTAGAAACTCACCAAAATTGCTCTTCCCATTTTGAAAAAAAATATTATATTATGCATGCCATTTCAAACCTTTGTGAACTTTATGGAAATCAAACTGGTATTTTAATTACATAGTCAAACTACTTCCATAAGTATATAGTCTCAGCTATATAGACAACGAGAACTAGTGGGTCTTTCTATCTATGCATATAAGTGTAACCTAGAATTTGTCTACTAAATTCCTACCGATGCAAAGCACCAATTCTAAAAATTCTATGATTCCAAAGCGTCGATATTCCATTTGTATGTTGATTAATTCGAATGTATTTTTCTATTCCAACCTAGTTTCCATATTAGATATAAATACAAATCCCTCCACATTACATTGTCTTTCATATATTTAAACCAAAAGCATATTTTTTTTCATTATCAACCTGATTTCCTCGTTTGATATAGATTCAAAGCCCTTAAAATAGATTCATTGTGTTGTCTTCTCCTCAGTATGCCTTGACAGCAATACAAATCCTACCCAAGACATTGACACAAACACATAGAATACATGTATGTACATGTATACAAATCCACATATACATAGATACACAATGGCAATGGCACACACATACTGTACATGTCTATGTGTTTGTATACAAACATGCACTTGGGAAAAGAGTATATATATATATATATATATATATATATATATATATATATATATATA